>VDFB02179234.1:81820732-81916353 GCA_007258455.2 Sequoia sempervirens
TTATTTTGTCAAACAACTATACAAACTAGTTGATTGCCTTGCCTATGCTCCCAAATTTTCCATACAATTCTATAAAAAATTTGAATATACTGCTAATGCAGTAGGGGGAGGCCTGTAACACACAAATACACAACTCCAATATGCAAACACAATTTTCAATTTACAATTTCATCAGGACTTCTTCATTCAGCATATTCACACTGTTCCTTGCAGCATATCAAAGTCACTCAATTGGGTATAATTCTGCTCACACAACCTTTCAACTGACAACACAACACACATCAAGGACCCATTACAGAGTCTTTCAACTTATCCGACAATCACCAATGCTTTTTTTGTACCAAACTACAAAAATAAGGTTTTCTACACTTTTAAGGGCCCAAACTAGCCCACTTTTACAAAGGGACCACCTTCAAAACTTTTTGTAATATCTTGAAACCTTGGGGAAGCATTTTATATCTGTCAAAACTTCAAATTACAATGTTAGATTGTAGAGATTCAATCATTTACCACACAAACCATAAAACCATCTCCCTAGGCTTAGAAACCTTAGGTTTTATTGAAAGTAGCACTTGCCAAACACTCCAAAACTTGACAATTTTTCAAACAAGCCTAAAATACCGTACTTATGCTCAATCTAACATAAAATAATGTTTCCCAACTCATAAACTCATTTTCACTCACTGAAACCTAATTTTCTCAAGGAAAACTCAACATCTCCTCATTTGGTTTGATGCCCAATCCAAGGATCATCCTCCATTCAAGTTTCTCATGAACTTTTATAATTTTTCCCTCCTAAAACAAACCACTTCAACTTCCAAAACTAACATTTGAAAGAGGTGACTGTTGGTCTCCCTCTTTAATACACTTTTACAACCCTAGTGCAGGAGCACCTACACCTCGTCCTCCTTACTTGATCATTTGATGGTAATTAGGAGGTTAATAGGTAGGTGGATGAGTCTTTGAGCATGTTTTTTTTTTTAATAAGGTCAATCAAGACCACTAAGCATGTCTTAGGTTGATTTTTTGAGTTTAGGTGTTAAAATGTGAAAAATGGTGATCTTACACTAGAGTATCTTTGTAGCCTTTGAAGGTAAGTTTTTGAATTTACATATAAGGCTCATTTCAAGCCAGTGGTGTGGTTTTAGTGAGTTATAGGTGTTAGGGGTGCAAACTTACAATATGAGTAATATTGTTGTGAACAAAAATGCTTGTGAATGAGGGCTTAGGCCTAGGGTTTGGGAGAATATATATGGGAGGTCATGATGTTCTTAAATTTTAGGAATGTGCAAGGTTAATGTCCTTTTTTCAAGTTGTTTTTAAAATTTTGGAGGTTGTGGAAGTAGCATATTCAATAAACCCTCTTGAATAATGCATAAAACAAGGGTTTTTAGGTTTGGCATGAATTTGTCCATACCAAAGGAATATAGTTGTGGTTTTGGAGGTTTGGGAACCTAATAAATGCTGCCCCAAGGTTTCAAGGTCATGTGATAAGTTTGAGGGAATGTTGCTTTACAAATTAGGCCTAATTAGCCTAATTAGGTCAACCTAGAAGGGGTATTTTTGGGGATTTGGTCCACATGACTTGTACCTGACATTAAGATATGTGTAATACATTTGAAATGGGTGTCTAAAACCATCAAGATTTTCTTTTTTATCTGGGAGAACATTTGAGTTATTGGGCACAAACTGAGTTTCCACTACTACTAGGGTTCAAGGGGTGAACATGTGAAATCTAACTTCTAATGATTGTTAATTTCACAACTTAGGAATTTTTGAACATTTTGAAAATTATACTACCTAGACCCCTAAATACTATTGAAATTGATGCAGAGTGGCAAGGGAAGCAACTTTCGTTTCAAAAGCTTCTCTCAAATACTCTACATGCACACAGTAACTTCACTATTCCTCTCAATAATGTAACTTTACCACTCAATTTGACTCACACAACCAGACATCTAAACAAGACTTGGAGATGATGTAAAAACTCTTCACACAAAAAAACATGACCAAACAAATAGACCTTGCACCCAAAAACATCCATTCTTCCATCACTCCTACACAAGCCCATGCAACTTTGCAACATTCACCAATAGGACAGTCAAAATAAAAATTGATTAAAGGAATTGACTAGATAATGAAACATGGTTTTAGACTCCTAACACCATCCTCCACAAGTTTCCAAAAGTACAGGATCAAACAACCAAAACAAATGTATCAAAAGATTCATTTGTAAGCCATAAACAAGGCTTCACTAGGCCTATACAAGGAAGCTTTCCAATTGTCAAGGCACAACCCAACACCCCTAATGCCTTTAAAAGACTCCAACAAGTTCCCAAAGACCCATTCCATGCTTTCCATATATTTCTAAATTACCTCATCAATATTTAGCTACCTCATCACCTATGTTGTCTATTTATGAAGCCTTGAATGACATATATATTTCATTTATTTTAATGGATACATTTTTGAGGAACTATTATTCATCTCATTACCATGCTACAAGTAAAATTATCCACCATGCCGAAGAAATGAACAAGAAAGAAATATCTAACAAACGAAGAGTATGAAACCTTCAAAGAATAGGAGAGAGAATGGGTGGCAACATATAGTGAAAAGAAGAAATTGGAAACGATTGACGAAAACAAGCCAATTGAAGAGGAACCTCAACCATCAAAAAAAGAAAAGAAATTGGCACAACAAAGGGATGAATGTGAAAGAGTCATGCTAGGAGAGAAGTAGATACTGTAGCTGGAGACACACCCTCTACTGCAAGTGAATACGAAGGGACATCTTTAAGCACAAGCGAATATGGAGGGACACCATCTACCACAAGTGAGTATGGTTGGACACCATCCACCACAATTGAAGTTGAGAGAACATCATCACTCAGATTTGAAAAAGAAGGTATTCCATCATCCCCACATGAACCTCAAGGTATCTCTTTTATTCCACCCTCCATCAAAGGTACGCAATCTAGCCCACCTCAATTAAATATTGATGAAATTGCTAATGTTGAGATGTATGTACCTAGGAGAACACCACCTAGAATTTTGCATAGAAAGCCAAAGTTTTTCATTAATATTAATGAGGATATTTTGCAACACATGGAAGGTAAGATTCCAGAATGCACTTGTAGAAGATATGCTAATAAGATCTGGATGATATTCTATGAAAGGCTAAATGAGACCACAAGATGTCAACTATTTGTTCAAATGATGTGGGGTTTAAAGTACAGAAACATCATGAAGAATCTTTGGTTGAGAACATTGAATGCATCAAGTGAAAACACTATTGTGAAGAATCTAATGGATGCTTATGAGAGTGTGCATAAGACCTCATGCTCAAAGTACCGTAATGTCACCAGATGTGTCATTACATTGATTTTGGTAAGCTATCAAACAAAGAGATTTTGTCTCATTAAAAATACAAGTGAACAAATGGGAATTAGTAGAAAAACTTTATCAAAAGTCGTTCAAAGGCGACAAAGAATTGAGGGCACCAATTCAAATGAACTATGGGAATTATTAGGAAGACTACCACATAAAGATAAAAAAAATTGTTGATGCATTGAGAACACTAATTGAAGATCATTGGAAGAATAATACAAGGCCATCTCTCAATCAAAGTGATGTCGTAAGGAGAATTGGTAGTTAGAACTATGAGCCACATCCAAAGCATTTTTTGGATACGACTCAAACCCAAATTTTTTGTAAATTTCAAAATGATTATCCTCAAATTAGTATTTCTCAAAGATTTTTTGAAATTCTTAAAACTTTTTATGTCAAGATAAATCACACACAAACTACTTGTTCCTGTAGACTACATATTGAATTCACTAACCATTATGATGCTTATTGTTCTATATGTTTAGTTTTGCATAGTTAACGATGTTTTGTAGGATTGTGGCATAGAAGCCCCACCAAAATCTTCAAGAGAGTTATTATCAACTTTTTATGTCAAATAGAGGATGGCCAAATATTCTATAGGACATCATGCTTGGATGGTTCATGCGAGCGTTGCGGTGGCTTGCAACGAATGCCAATATGTCAACATATGGAAAGCACAGATGAGGTGGGACATAAACTAGTAGATTTCAGGAAGTATAAAATAGTGGCATACACTAAAAAATATGGGTCTCAATCAAAAAGGTGTGATTTGGTTATTGAGAAGATTCCAATGTATCGGTTTATGTCCATGTTTCGTGAGAATCTAGTGTATGAGTATGCAAGGCATACCCATAGAGCCCAATGGCTGGACATACAATTCAAGATATGTAAAGAAACCTTTCCAGTTGGCATCATAGTATCAGTGGTTGACTTTGCAGAGAACCACACTCTACAACCACAGTGTGCATTGCAGTCACAATATTACAACTCCACATAGGTTTCGATATTTGTGCACATAGCATTCATTCATGCAGCTAATAGTACAGAGGACCAAAGGAAGGTACTAAGGGAGTATCACTTTTATATTAGTGATGATCACACACATTCTCCATAGTTCATGCAAGGTTGCTTCCAGATGTTCTATAGTGATTTTTCTTGGAGGGGCATAGCATACAATTGGCATATAATGTGGTCAGATAACTGTGTAGCATAGTTCAAGAATGCGTGCATGTTCTACTGGTTGTGCAGGATGCATCTCACTACAAGTGTTCAACACATGTGGAACTTTTGTGAGGTCAGGCATGGAAAGGGGGAGCATGATGGTGCAGGAGCATGAGTGAAAATATCATTAGCACGAAAAGAGTTAAAGTATAAAGACAATGCAAAGTTGATAGATGCAAGTTCAATCGTCGAGCGGTGTAATGCTTCGATGGGTCCAGGTAATGAAGGTACATCTTCATTTTGTAGATTTTTTTTGTTGATGGATGATACTAGCATTGCACCATATGAGGATTGTTGCACACTAACATGATCGAGTGAGCTACACTCTTTCCTTAGCTCAAATGCAAGTTCATGGAGTATCCATACAAGTAAGATGGCATGCTTTTGTTCTTCATGTACAATGCAAGCCTAGAATGATTGTGAGTCAGGGGAGTGGGTTGACAAATGGTTGACAAGTTATCTTAGCCCACTTCACACATATCTCCCTCCAACGGCATTGGAACTAACATAGATGGAATCATCGGTCGACTTTGACCACGTATCAGATCTAGTTCAACCAGGTAATATATCTACTTGCTTAGTTTTTAAAATTCCATATTGTTATCTTATTTTATACTGTATTTGTAATGTTGACTAATTTCAAGTGATTTTCTGCACATATCAATGCAAGGCATGTTTATGAAGTTATTGCAGATGAAGAAAACAAAGAGGGAAAAAACTATTACTTGTGTCATTGTGTTGAGGCCAAAAGGAAATTGGAAGCCCCAGTTATAGATCGAGAAAACATTGAATATCCTACAGGCTCAGTTGTTGTTACTGGAACGTGGCTTAGAAGGTACCCACATAAGAGTGTTAAACATTGGCTATTTGAGGACTTTGACACGCATCATAAGATTCTTCATTACTCGAACCTTGTTGTGGCATCCAATGTTCATTTGAGAAAATATGGGGGTAGACCTTTGAACAAGACCTTGTGGACACAATAAAGAGTAGAGTAGATCTATATGGTTCATTGGATTAATTTGTAAGTATATACACAATGGTTCTTATTAGTTTATACTTGTATCCATGTTAATTTGTTTGATGCCAATTCTATCATCTTATTTTACTTTGCGTATCTATAAGTAACCCGGTAAACATTGATTGGTGTCCCCTTGTAGAAAATGTAGATTTATGATCCATCCAAGAGAATATCAGGCATAAAAGAAATGCAACATCCCTATTTTGATGATCTTGAAAAATATCAATTATGATTTTTAGCCATTACAAAAGTGTGTGCAAAGCTTGGTGAGGGAATATCAAGTTATCCATTTGAAGTTAACCTTATCATGAGAACCTATGATGTAGACATTATAAGAGCATCTCGAATTTCAAGATATTCTAGATTCATGAGAGGTTTTGTGTGCAATAGGTATCTTGGAACTCGCAGTGAAGATGTATGACCAGGAGTGACTAAGTTGAGAGACTGCCATGCCTATCTGTAAGTTCCTTCCATCTATTTTCATTTCATTTCCATTTTGGATGAGCTATTTCTTTTTATTCTTTTACTTTGCATACATCTGTAACTAAACTAGTAAAAATTGATTGGTCTCTCCTTGCAGAAAATGCTGATTTTTGAGCCATCAAAGAGAATCTCAGCCAAAAAAGCAATGCAACATCCTTATTTTGATGATATTGAAAAATCTCAATTCTGATTTGAAGCCATTATAAAAGAGTGTGTGAAGCTTTGCGAGGAAATCTCAAGTTATTCATTTGAAGTTACTCTAAATGAGAACCTATGATGTAGACATTATAAGAAAATCTCGAATGTATGATTGACATTGTAAAATATCTATGAGAACAGAGTACCTAAGGAATTGTAATGAGATTTGTACTTGTAATGAAATTTATTGAAATATTGAAATTTGGTGTAAAGGCACCCAGGTTATTGAGAAAATTTGGTTCATAGAATTATTTTTATTAAATTGTGTCTTGAGTAAATTGTCAATTGAATAAGGTCATATTACATGGTCAATTGATTTATAATGTAATAAGTCATGTTAGCTACAAGCTCAATAGTTAGGCATGATTGGAAAGATGTAGAATCATTTGTAAAGGCTATATTTAAAGCCTCTTGAAGGCTCAGACACAATGTAATCTTGGTGGAGGAGCATCTAGTCTCCTAGTTGCAAAAATTCACTTTTGGAAGGTTGATAGGTGGTCAATAGACTAGATTAAGGTATTTTGTGTCTATTTCTGCTAAATAAGGTCAATCAAGGCCATTTAAGGTGTATTAGGGTGATTTTTTGAGTCTCGGTGGTCAAATGTACAAAAAAATGCATTCTTCCTACAAAATTGTCAATCTTTGAATTTGTAGCCTTTTGAAGGAAAATATTTGAATTTGGTTGTAAATGTGCAAGAATGAGGTCTAAGAGTTTGATATACCATTTAGAGATCTTGGTTTTCATGGAGTTCCTTTCAAAGCCTCTGCTTTTATTGTTCCTATAGTAAACTATTTGATAGAGTTGGTGGAATTACCTTTCTTAGTAATCACTATTAGTTCAAGATTGAGATTTTTAACCTCAAGAGAGTATGACTTGGGCAAAAGGCATTTGATATGGCTATTATTTTTAAATAATTCAAGTGGGATGTACTCCACATTGATGCCATTCCTCATTCTTCACTTGATGGCATGAAGGAATGGTTGAACTCCATGGATATAAAGTATTATGAAAGCATAATGAACTTGAAATGGTGGCCAATTTATTGAAGATGGTGGTTGGGAATTTTTGAATATGGAAGATAGTGAATCTGATTCTGATAATTCAGAAGAGTTAGAACAAGGATATATGAGTTCCCTCTAATGTAGAAGAGGAATCAGAATCATATTTCATGTAGCCACCATCAATAGTGTTACAAGCCAACAAGATGGAGGGAATTCTTATCTAAGGATAATTTTTGATGTTGCAGGTACTGACTTTAATACCAACTACAATGGCAACATTGAAATTCCCTAGCAATATTTAGGCTAAGGAAATTTCCTTTAGATGCAAGGATTCAAAGCATATCAACCATGTGGTACAAATGATTAAATCCCAAATATGATCTATAGCAATGAAAGAGTCTAAAAAGGAAAAGAGAGCTACACTGGTGACTTGGGAGAAACTTTAGCTTTCAAAAACAAAGTCAATTAGGCTGACAGATGTGTGGATCGGGCCAACATTTGGTGGAAGAGGAAGAAAGATGATTAGAACTCTAGAGACCCACCATACTAGATTTCGATATTAAACCATGAGAGTAGATGAGAGAGTTGATATCATTTATCAAAAAATTAAGTATTCATTCTTCCAACCAGTGGAGAAGGAGATGATTACTTTGCTTCATTTTCATTTGCATAAGCATATCAAGTCATGGAAACCAAGAAGACCAAGGATGTCCAGTTTTAAGTGGAGGTAATGGATGTGGTCCAAAATTTAGGAGGGGCAAGAAGGTCAATGTATGATCTTGATAAAATTGAGGAAGAACAACAAGAGAGGGACAAGAAAAATAAAATCAATATAGAGTTTCAAGGATTTTTCAAGCGAGTAAGAGAGCTATGGGAGCATCCTCATCTAAAATATTTTGAACTAGAGTTTGATATACCATTTAGAGAGCTTGTTTTTCATGGAGTTCCTTTCAAAGCCTCTGCTAGTGATTTTTATTTTGATAATTCAGAAGAGTCAGATCAAGGATATGAACCTTCTAATGTAGAAGAGGAATGAGAATCACTCTTCATGTTGTAGGTACCAACTTTAATACAAACTATAGTGGTAACATTGAAATTCCCTAGCAGTATTTATGTAAAGGAAATTTCCTTTAGATGTAAGGATTCAAATAACATCAACTATGTGGTACAGATGATTAAGTCCAAGAGATGATTTGTAGCAATGAAAGAGTCTGAAAAGGAAAAGAGAGCTACATTGGTGACTTAGGAGAAACTTCATCTTTCAAAAACAAAGCCAATTAGGCGGGTAGACGTGTGGATCAGGCCAACATTTGGTGGAAGAGGAATAAAGATGACTGGAACTCTAGAGGCCCACCATACTGGATTTCGATATTCAACCATGAGAGTAAAAGAGGGAGTTGATATCATGTATCAAAACATTAAGCATACATTCTTCCAACCAGCGGAGAAGCAGATGATTACTTTGCTTCATTTTCATTTGCATAACCATATCAAGGCATGGGAACCAAGAAGACCAAGGATGTCAAGTTTTATGTGGAGGTAATGGATGTGGTCCAAACTTTAGGAGGGGAAAGAAGGTTATCTTGTTTTTACTACTGCTACCTACTTTCATAGTGTTCTTGGATTGAAGGGTTTCATGATGTAATTCGACCCATTCCAATTTTTGTGCCTATTGTAACTTGTGGAATGGGTCCTCTAACTTGTAAAATACATGCCTAACCTAATTATAATGTTGTGGAGTCAAGGTTGGGTGTTTTGGATGATGTTCTAGGGCTATAACATGGTATTTTCATGATGAAAATGAGGGTTTCAAGTGTTTTTTTGACAAAATGTGGGAAGGATTGTCCATGTAATCTATTATTCACCATGTGCAAGGCTTGGTAAGTGTGTTTGGTTCTTTTTTTGGGTATAGCAGGTGCGGGAGATAGGAGTGTCATTAAAACCCCAAGTATTTTGCTTGAAATAGAGGGTTTGGTGTATTAGGGGTGTAGAGGTCTTGGACCTAGAAATAAATCATAGAATTGGAGGTTTTGACACATAACATATTGTTGTTTCAGGAGTTTGAGTGAAGATCTAATGTTTAAAAGGTCATCTTTTTGTAAATAGGGCTAATTTAGTAGCCTTTATGCAAGGTGGTCTATTGGATCTTAATGATGGTACAAAAAAACATGGTATGATCCCTTGGGGATTTGTCTTAGGGTCTATGTTCAAGTTTGATTGATGTTTGGCTAGCCATTGGATGACCTTCTCTAAAAGATAAGCCCATTTGATGAGATTTGGAGACTATAAGCTAGGTAAGGGTTTGTTGAAAACCAATACTCAAAACTTACCATAGCCAACCAAATCCTAAAACACATTCAAAAAGGTCTGCACAAGCTTAAAACTTTAATAGCTATCACTACCCCCAAATATTTCTTCAAACCCTAGTAGTAAACCACCATTTTCCACTAAAAAATGCACCATTTGACATCTAGGGCATCACCTAAAACCCCTCTATTTTCCTCCCTTGTGCACAAAACTATTCACACATGTTTTATAACCATAAATAAGCCTTTCTATCAAGTTATAGAAGCATACAGTGGGTGAAAGGCTTAATATGACATTTTAATGCACTTAAAACCCTTAAAACATGGTATACAAATCAACCCTTATTAATTGGTTTCTAAAATGCAAAAAATCACTTAAGATCCAACAAAAAAAAAACTAATATGGAATTAAGTCTATTTCCAACCAAATTCCATAAAAAAAAAAGCACAATCACCCTATACGGAACCGTACAGTTCAATGAAACATCAAATCTGAAAGTGCAAAAGGGTAGCAATCTTTGACAGGGTATTACTCAAATACCATGGTGCTTATGAAATATTTGTCTAAACCTATGGGATTGTGTTGGGGCCATCTACAATAACCTCTCTTGGTTTTTGTTATCTCGTAGTGGTTTTCTTGTGGTTTCCAATTTTTAGTTGATGGAAAAAGTGTCAAATGCAAGCAGTGGAAAGTTGCAAAGTGGTGCAACTTTTGTTTTGCAACTTTTGTGACCAAACTGATTGTTACAACGCATCCAAATAGGTATTTTTACACTAGGAATGGTCCTCTTTCGCACCCAAACACGTGGAATCGCTCCAAGGTACATTCAACCAGAACGATCCCTTAAGGGTCCAAATTGCAAAATGGCTGCAAACTTCATCATGTTGCTACTCGGATATCATGATGCTTAGAAAATTCTCATCTAATCCTATGAGATAATGTTGAGCCCCTCTACAATAACCTCTATATTTTTGTTATCTTGGAGTGGTTTTCCTATGGTGTCTAGTTTTTAGTTGATGGAAAAAGTGTCAAATAGAAGTAGTGGAAAGTTGCAAAGTGGTGCAACTTTTGTTCTGCAACTTGTGTGACCAAAAAAAATATTCCAATGTGTCCAAATAGGTATTTTTATGCTAGGCATGGTCCTTCTTTTCACTGAAACATGCAGAATCGCTTCGAGCTAGGTTCAATCAGATCGATCCCTTAAGGGTCCAAAGTGCAAAATGGCTACAAATTTCAGCATGTTGTTACTCAGATTTCGTGACACTTAGAAACTTATCATTTGATCCTATGGGATCATGTTGAGCCCCTCTAAAATAACCTCTCTCATTTTTTGTTATCTCAGAGTGGTTTTCTTGTGGTGTCCTTTTTTCAGTTGATGGAAAAGTGTCAAATGGAAGCAATGGAAAGTTGCAGAGTGGTGCAACTTTCATTCAGCAACTCGTGTGACCAAACAAACTATTCCAACACATCTGAATAAGTATTTTTACACTAGGCATGGTCCTCTTTTGCACCCAAACATACAGAATCTCTCTGAGCTACATTCAACCAAATCGATCCCTTAAGGGTCCAAAGTGCAAAATGGCTACAAACTTCAACATGTTGTTACTCAGATACTGTGATGCTTAGAAACTTCTCGTCTGATCCTATGGGTTTTTTTTGGGACCCTCTACAGTAACATATCTTGGTTTTTTTTATCTTAGAGTGGTTTTCCTGTGGTGTCCAATTTTTAGTTGATGGAAAAAGTGTCAAATGGAAGCAATGGAAAGTTGCAAAGTGGTGCAACTTTTGTTCTGCAACTTGTGTGACCAAATAAACTATTCCAATGCATCTAAATAGGTATTTTTACACTAGGAATGGTCCTCTTTCACACCCAAGCATGTGGAATCGCTCTGAGCTACATTCAACCGGATTGATCCCTTAAGGACCCAAAGTGCAAAATGGCTGCAAAATTTAGCATATTGTTACTCGGATACCATGATGCTTAGAAACTTCTCATCTAATCCTATGGGATCATGTTGTGACCCTCTAAAATAACCTCTCTCAATTTTCTCTATCTTAGAGTGGTTTTCCTATGGTGTCCAATTTTTAGTTGATGGAAAAAGTGTCAAATGGAAGCAGTGGAAAGTTGCAAAGTGGTACAACTTTCGTTCTGCAACTCGTGTGACCAAAAAAACTATTCCAACGTGTCTAAATAAGTATTTTTATGCTAGGCATGGTCCTCTTTCACACCCAAACATGTGGAATCGCTCTGAGCTATGTTCAACCGGATTGATCCCTTAAGGGTCCAAAGTGCAAAATGGCTGCAAACTTCAACAAGATGTTACTCAAATACCGTGCAACTTAGAAAAATGTCATCTGATCCTATGGGATCATGTTGGGCCCCTCTACAATAACCTCTCTCATTTTTTGTTATCTAAGAGTGATTTTCCTATGGTGTCCAATTTTCAGTTGATGAAAAAAGTGTCAAATTGAAGTAGTAAAAAAAATCATGTAAAAAAAATATAAATATATATGTAGCCTAGAAGCACGCATTAGGATTAGAATATCACATAACATCATATAAAAAACAAAACCACTATAAAATTTATTGTCATTTAAAACATGCATCATAAATATTCATCGTTGAAACTTGAATTATGGTAGCTTGATATATAGAGTCTATTTAAATGCTAGGGTTCAATTTGTATGATTTTGAAAAAAGAAGCCAACTGAGTAGAGTTATCAGCGTTCTTCACAAATCATAAGAACTTGTTTAGTACACTAGCCATTTTGATGTCTTCTTGCAGTCTCAAACATTATTTTGTATCATTGTTACATTGGTCTTGAGAGTGGTAGCTTAATATAGCTCCACAATACAAAATCTGGTTTACCTATGCAGTGTAACAATGGCATAGGCAGATTTTTCTTTTAAATAACCAAAGGGTGAGTGCACATTTGAAGTGTATAAACACATATCTTTTTGTAATATCAAGGATAGTTTTTGAAACTTTCATGCATTGCTAATCTAAAAGGAAAAGTATTATACATATCCTTTGCTTAATTGAGATGTTCCAATCAAAGGATTAAATATATTGGAATCTTTTTATCAATCATTTCATAAAATACCAATTGAAAATGCATTTTTTGATTTTAGATAAAGTTGTTTACCATCAATCAATTAATTTATTCAAGACAAACCATGAAGGACAACAATGATCAATGCTATGGCTAACCAATTAATAAGTATACACGTGAATAAGTCAAGCATGTACATGTGAATAAGGGAAGCACAAGTAGTCACAAACACATATGCCTTGAAGTATACACATGATTACATGGTATACACAACATAATACAAAGTATATGCACGAATACATGCTATACGCATGAAAATGCGTAAGTCATAAAGTATACATTGGAACACACGTACGTTGTACAGTATACACTTGAATACACATAACTCATATCTATTGAATCATGAATTTATAACATGCAAATATGGACACCATTGATAAAAAAGATTTGTATTAACCAAATAGCCATGTATGCATACATCAATATATGTCGATATAAGTATAAAATATAGGTAAAAAATAGCCATATAGGCTTATGAGAATGCCATATAGGCATATAATGTCAAATATATCCAATACAAAACATGTACAAAACTGCCATGTAGGCATACAACAAAGGGCTATGGAATCAAAAGTCATTGCTCTCTAGGCTCTCAAAATAAACTCTTGCCCTTTGCTGGTCGATTGGATGGCGATAGATCTTTCACTCGTTTATGTTGCACTCGAGGAGTGCTCTTGCTGCTCCTCCTACTAGCATTAAGCTCTTGGTGAAGTTTTAACTATTACAATTTAAGAAGTAAAGACATTAATATATAGAAATTACATTATAGAAAATGATATATTTAAAAAAAAATCACTTACGGCCATCTCACAATCACTCTCCATGAGGGAAATATTCGCACGCTAATGCTGAGGTGTGCTCAAGTCCTGTATAAACCATCCAAATAGAAATTAAACTACGAATCAATAATTTGGTTTGATTTTTCACTTGAACTAACATCTATAACAACAAATGTAAATTGAAATTTAGTAATTTTCCTCATACCTCCCCTGTCAGAGCCATCGAGGATTGTATAGCAAATGAAACAATGATATTCATTGCCCTCATAACATTTAGAGGTGTTTCCACAATCAACATCTGAAAATGAAACAAAAAAATATTTAATCACAAAAAAGTTACAATAGCAATCCACGTCATGACTTATAATGTATGAGATCTAATGAACAAAATTTTGAGTGCTTATTAAACTATATATTTTTAATTATCATGCTTACTATTTTCCCTATCCATATCTTGTTTGAAAGGATGTGTTTTTAGGATTTTACCCATAGCAGCAATCCACTAAATCATTTGATTAAATACTTTCGTAGACATGTACGATAAATGTGGTGGCATAGAGAAGGAAACTTGAATTGTATGAAAAAATACCTCAAAAGAAATGGGGTCTCCTGGTGATGGAATGCCATTACAAACAAATGCACGTCATAGCATTCCATCACCATAATAACACATTTCTTTTAGGAATTTTTTCAAAAAGTTCATTTCCTTCTCTCTGGTAAATTATTGCTTACTATTATGCTTTGATAGATATTTTTCCAAGCATCCATAGTTTGTTGGAAAGCACCTATTTTAGCCTTTTAGCCATAGCAGCAAGGAAGCACGAGTAGTTTGATAAAATGATTTGGTGCACATGTATAAAAAATGTGGTATCATAGAAAAGGTGGTGAGCATTTTGAAGAAATGCCTCGAAGAAATGTGGTCTCATGGTGATGGAATGGAATTTCATCATGCCATGAGACCGCATTTCTTTGAGGAATTTTTTGAAACTACTAACTGCCTTGTCTATTTTATTGCTTAATATTATGGTTTCATTGATTTTTTCCAAGCATCCATAGTTTGTCATGTAAGTGCACCTTTGCAAGCACATGCCTCCATGTGAAGAAATTGCATCAAGTTGCTTTTGTTGACTTTCTAAACAACTATATATTGAAGTTGAAATTTTTTCATCTATCAACATCTAGTTATTTGTTATGGAATGTGAAGTAATGCTTTGAGTTTGAATGATGTGAAATGCAACGTAACCAACGATATGAATATAAAATACACAAATATATTAAGTACAATTCATTAGTTAAACTCTTTATTCTATTACCTACGTGAAGGTTTGAGTAAATCCACTGGCACTAGGAGGTGTTCCCTCGAAAACTCCAATATTATCCTGTTCAACATCCAAAATCACATATTAAAATACCATTCATAAAAAAATGCTATTAACATGTAATAAATTTATAATTATTTACTAGTTACATACCCCGTTGATAGGTGTACTACAGAAATAAGTAGGTGGAGGGCCAGTGTATCTAGTCTCAACACTGTGACCTTGTAATTTTATTAAAAACATAACACTAAATTAGTTAATCTTGCATTTCAAAATCAAAATTTAATAAATTAAATTCAATGAACATGCTAAATTTTACCCGAGTATCAATTCCGTATGCATCATGCAAAATGTCAGCCACCCTCTCCATCTCCGTAGCTGCATATAGATCCTCTGCAGCAGCCTCCTGAGTGTCGGTGGGGTCATATGAACAAGTCACCTTGCAAGATTGACACACATGGGTTCAAAGGCCACCACTCAAAGACTCCCCTACATGGCGTTGTAGAATAGGGCTAGTATGCTGGATGACACTCTGGGTCAAAGTGTTGATCGCCTGCAATGTCTATATGTCGGCACTCTCCTTCGCGATGGAAGGCATAACACCATGCTCACAAGGTGGCCTAGCGAGAGCTCATCTGCTTTGCCACATAGGATTCGACTGTGCATTGGGCCTATCCTAAGCTAACCCCCCACCTCTCCCCTAGAAATCCCTCATATCAAAATAATTTAGGATTTTGATCAATATGAACTCACTGCATAGTTTCCTAAGAAAATACTGGGGGACTTCACAATTGTTGCACGGTCAGTCATCAAAGACCATGTACCACCTATCGTAAAAACGGTTCCTAATCTCTATGTAGTGACACCAATGAATAAGAAACCTCTTCACATTGAGGGTAAAATTTTGATTTGTGTGTGGTTCAGTGAATAATGAACACAAATCACCTTTTGTAATTTTTAAATCCTTTACTTGTTTATATGATAGTTTATTTGCATAATATTCCCTAGCCGCCTACCACCTATCTTGCCATCCAATTATTTGTTTACTAATTGAATCCACATTTTTTTAACATATCTTTTAATGAATTTGTGAGGGTCATTCTTTCTATGGTTGAACCATTTGACCACATTTCTTTGAGGAATTTTTTGAAACTACTAACTGCCTTGTCTATGTTATTGCTTACTATTATGGTTTCATTGATTTTTTCCAAGCATCCATAGTTTTTTGTGCAAGTGCACCTTTGCAAGCACATGCCTCCATGTGAAGAAATTGCAACAAGTTTCTTTTGTTGACTTTCTAAACAACTATATATTGAAGTTGAAATTTTGTCATCTATCAACATCTAGTTATTTGTTATGGAATGTGAAGTAATGCTTTGAGTTTGAATGATGTGAAATGAAACGTGACCAACGATATGAATATAAAATACACAAATCTATTAAGTACAATTCATTAGTTAAACTCTTTATTCTATTACCTACGTGAAGGTTTGAGTAAATCCACTGGCACTAGGAGGTGTTCCCTCGAAAACTCCAATATTACCCTATTCAACATCCAAAATCGCATATTAAAATACCATTCATAAAAAAATGCTATTAACATGTAATAAATTTATAATTGTTTACTAGTTACATACCCCATTGATAGGTGTACTATAGAAATAAGTAGGTGGAGGGCCAGTGTAACTAGTCTCAACACTGTGACCCTGTAATTTTATTAAAATCATAAAACTAAATTAGTTAATCTTGCATTTCAAAATCAAAATTTAATAAATTAAATTCAATGAACATGCTAAATTTTACCCGAGTATCAATTCCATACGCATCATGCAAAATGTCAGCGACCCTCTCCATCTCCGTAGCTGCATATAGATCCTCTACAGTAGCCTCTTGAGTGTCAGTGGGGTCATATGAACAAGTCACCTTGCAAGATTGACACACATGGGTTCGAAGGCCACCACTCGAAGACTCCCCTACATGGCATTGTAGAATAGCGCTAGTATGATGGATGACACTCTAGGTCAAAGTGTTGATTGCCTGCAATGTCTCTATGTCAACACTCTCCTTCGCGATGGAAGGCATAACAACCTGCTCACAAGGCGGCCTAGCGAGAACTCTTCTACTTTGCCACATAGGGTTCGGTTGTGCATTGGGCCTATCCTAAGCTGACCCCCCACCTCTCCCCTGGAAGTCCCTCATATCAAAATAATTTAGGATTTTGTTCAATATGAACTCACTGCATAGTTTCCTAAGAAAATACTGGGGGACTTCACAATTGTTGCATGGTCGGTCATCAAAGACCATGTACCACCTATCATAAAAATGGTTCCTAATCTCTTGGTAGTGAAACCAATGAATAAGAAACCTCTTCACATTGAGGGTAAAATTTTGATTTGTGTGTGGTTCAGTGAATAATGAACAAAAATCACCTTTTGTAATTTTTAAATCCTTTACTTGTTTATATGATAGTTTATTTGCATAATATTCCCTAGCCGCCTACCACCTATCTTGCCATCCAATTATTTTTTACTAATTGAATCCACATTTTTTAACATATCTTTCAATGAATTTGCAAGGGTCATTCTTTCTATGGTTCAACCATTTGGATAACTCAACCTACTAATAAAATCCTCAATTTTTTTTTTGTTGCTCTCAATCTCACTCATTAAATTTTGTTGAATACCAAGAGGGTGTTGAGGGATTGGTGGAGGAATTTGTTGTTGAGGTTGATTTTCTTATTTAGGATTTTGTTCTTTAGGATTTGGTTGCTCTTCTTGTTGAGGATTTTGTGGGTTTGCAGGTTCATTTGCATCTCCTACAAATTCAAAAATTTATATATCAAATATAACCTTAAACTAACAAAATCAGCCTAAAACTAAGAAATTCAAAACAAATAGCAAACAATACTTACCTCTCCCACCTCTTCGCCTCTGTGCCACCATCCTTGCAAAGAAATAGAAACCGTTGTTGAATATTTTTGCTTAATCCCTCCTCCTCGAACACAAGTGCAAAATTGAGGGTTTTTTGTCGCGGGCAGAGTAGAAGAACAATCAACATAAAATGAATCACTTTTACTTTTTTTTCCTTTTAAATTGCCATAACGAGAGTGCATTATAACGTGCTCGCGTTATGAGTTTTCAAATTTTTTTTTTAAATTGGCAACAAAATTATAACCCAACTTCATGCACCTACCCTTTGGGACATTTTAAATGTAAATGAAATGAATGTCAAATGTAAATGTGAAAAAATGTATAATTTGGTCCAAAGCTTGTTTTCTCCCTTATGCTTACACAAGGGAATTCAGGGCCAATTATATAGGTCTTTGGTTGATAGAATTTTAATCTCATGTAAAGAATTTTGTAATTTACAAAGAAAGAGAAATAGAATTAGAGTTGAGCCTTAAGTTTGGATTTGAGTTTTGTAATAGGAATAATGTTTTATAACACTACTAGCATTTGAATGAAAATATGTAGATTCTGAAGTAAATACTCTCCTTATGTATTTTTTCATACGAATTATGAATAAAGTGATCAAGGATCTCTTGATTGGTCTACAATTGTGTTTCAAATGAATGTATGATTTTGTCTTTGCATTAATTCAAGGAATTAATTAAATTTCTTTGATGAAATCATTGGTTTGTGTGATTAGATATAAGGATTTGATAAGTAGTCTTTGTTATGGAGTATTAGAGTTGTTTTACTATAATATAGTATTATAATTGTCTAGGATCCTAAGTTTGGTTACTAGTGTATTATAGTCTATTTTAAATTTGAATTCATCACCCATGGATAAAACACTATTTTTTTGCTTTGGTTAACTTTGAAGTCATTGAGTCAACCCTATCGTTCAAAGCATAAATTTATAAAGAATAGCATTCATTCACCTTAAATTCTTTTAAAGCTTCATGTGCGGTCATCCATTCTTTTCTTTAGATGATTATTTGTTAAATAATTTTCTAGATTCTTGAAGTATTTCATCTAATTTGAATTTATATGAGAATGTATCTATTATTTACAATGTATGTGGTAATTGGTACAAGAGTATCATAAAGTACATTATAGGGATTACCCTCTCGGGTCTTGTAGAGCCCAAAGTGTAGAGGGAAAGCCTAGAATTTTTTTTGCTATGTTTTGGCCAATTCTCACAATTATCAACCATTGAATTTGGAAAATTTATAGATAATTGATGGGATTAAGTTTGGTTCATTAAAAAACACCAACAAAGACAAAGGGTGAATATGTAAATTTCCTTTCTTGCAAGGACAAGGGTCTTGATTAAAAAACACTTTGGGGAGAAAGATTAAAAATAGAAAACTAAGTCCAAAATGCAATCTACAACTTAGATCTAATAGATTAAGCTCAATACTAATGGATCCAGAAATTGGATTACAGATCCGAGAGAGATAAGATGATGTGTACTAGTCACCAAAATTGCTTTGCTGAAGCTGACCTAGAGCTCATTCGCCCAAGGGAAAACGGGTCCTACTTTAGGGTTTTTCTGTAACTTTTGAGAGCCTCTCCAATAGATTTGAAACTCTTAATTTTCCCAAGTTTTAGGTTCGAAAAGCTGAAAATAAAATTTGTAATTGAGTTTCCATGAGATGACAACTTTTGCAACTTTGATAACTTCTCCATTTTTTCTCTTCAAGAGATATCCAAGATATCTTCCACCTAAATCTACAAACACAAATCAAAATGGAAAATGTTTTGTTTATGGTGACTGGGGGTTTGTCTTGGGCAAACCCCATTTTGGTAACTAAATCTTGTAATGAAATAAAATAGCATGGAAGGATTGATGAATGAACAAATCTATGCCACAACTCACCAAACCCTTGAATGAACCTTGGAATGTAGGTCTACAACTAGCATGAAATGACTTCAATGGATGTGGATCTTGATCTTAAAACTTGATTTGAAACAATTCCTTGAATGCTTGAATGGATCATGAACTCTACATCAACATATTAGCTCCAATAACATGCATGATGCAAGAAGAATTTGATATAAAAATTGGATATTGATTGCTGCAATAATTCTCCACTAAATCTGCCTTTGAGTGCCTTGAATTTCTCTTGAAAATCTATTGATATGCTCTATATTTCTTCATAAAATTGTTATATTGAAAATCTTAAGTGAAACATAGTGAAATGACCTTATATTTGTAGGTATGTAACATTAATTTCTTGAAATTCAAATAACACAAGACAACATGTGAATATGGATTTGAAATCATTAAAATACCACGAAAACCATAATTTAAATTAAGGTCCTAGGTCTAAGTGAGGACCCATTTTCCCATGGGCGAATGGGTCCTAGGTCACTCGCCTAGGACACACATTGCTCAATTAGAAATGTTATGTTGAGTAATTAATGAATGCCAGGTTTCGTCTTCATAAAATAAAATTAATTAGGCTTGGATTTGAATTAAAGGGGCCAGTTAAGGAAAATTAACCTCAATTAATTAAGGGAGCCCTAAATAAGTGTGAAAGTGTAAAGTGGTGCACTTTACAACAATAAAAATGAGCTGCAATTAAGTCCATTTTAATTAATAAGGCCCTAAACTCTATGTGAATATGTAAAATATATTATCACTAAATTAAGGCATAATTAAATTCATTTTAATAATAATTCCTAATTAAGTGTGAAAATGTAAAGAGATACATTTTTCCTTCACTATATAATTAGTATAATCTTTAATAGGAATATTAAGAAAAGCAACATTAGATTTCCATTCTTCAAGCACCTAAATTAATATATAATTATTTTTGAAAAAAGTAGTGATGTTTTCTCTCCTTGTGACAACGTTTTATTATTTTTTTCTTTTCTTCAAATTTTAACAAAGTAAAAAGTCTGGTAACATAAACCAATATAATATTTTACATACTATATTTTACACAATTTTAAACTTTAAAAAAATGCTTGAATATTAGAGAAGGTATCATTGGAGATAATTTTTATCTTATGGAATCTTCCAAAATATGGAAACTTCCATCTCTAGATGAAAAATTCCATCTCATTCTACATCTTTCTAATTTTTCTAGTTTTCTTTTTCTTTTTAGAGACTCTTATTATCCATTCTAGGATCTTCTAGAGATTCCTATGAACCTATAAATACATCAACAACTCTACCTCTATGTATCAACAAGAAATATGTGAGTTTTTTTTCTAATATGATATTTGATAAATAATATATTGAAGTAATTTTTATTTGTTGCATTCACATTCATTCCATTTCAAATATTTTATTTTGTTTAATATGGTACTAGAGCCCTTTAAATCTTGGGTTGTAATATGTGGGTTTCATAGTGTTGGCTATGCACTATATGCAAGTTGTCATTTGATTTTGAGCAACACAATTTTTGTGGGAATGTAAGAAAGCAATATTGTAGGAAAGAAAAGAATCAAATCAGTGAAAAACTAGTGAGATATTTCCATTATTAATTCAATTCTCATCTCAAAAAGTGGGAATTTAACATAATGGATTCCATTGGTATTCATTTACCTGCAATTAAATTAAATGAAAAAAAATATTATGATTGGGTCGTATGAATATTTTTCTAACACTTCAAAATTGCTATGAAATTGTTAATGGTAGTGAACAAATACCAACAAGCACTTGAAAATATCAAGAAGACTGGGATAAAAGAGATAAAATGGTGGAAAAATTGATCAAGCTTACACTTTCAGAAGAAGTTTTTCCAAAAGTTTGTAATGAGAAAAGTGGAGTCAAAATATGTGTTATTTTGAAAAGTACATATGAAATTTCATGTGATGTATGGATTCTAACTCTTACCACAGAATTATACAATATGAAATTATCATATTCATAAGAGCTAGTCTCTCATATAAGAGAATTAAAGGAAAATAAAAATGAACTTGCTTCTCTTGGAAAGGATATAAATGATAATGATTTTGTGCAAATAATTTTACAATATCTTTCAAGATCCTATCAATAATTTATAAGAGGGATAGATAGTGATGATAAATTAAAAAATATAAAATATGAAGAGTTATGTGCTAAGTTAGTGTGAGAAGAAAAATTTCAAATCGAAGAAAGGGAGTCATTTAGTGATGAAGCTTTCATAATGAAAGGGGAAAAAAATACAAAAATACACAAGAAAATCATTCAAGAGAGAAAAATTAGATGTATGAAAATAGATATACTCCATCCAAGGATTATAATAAAAGAAAATGAAAATGTAATTATTGTGGTAAGTTGGGTCACAAAGAAAATGAATGTTATAAGAGGATTAAAGATACAAAAAGGAAGAAAAATACGTTTACAAAAAAAATGATTCTAAAAGTAATGCTCTTGGTATTGTACTTAAAGAAAATAGCTCTTATAAAGGGGTTATTGATTCTAGTGCTACACAACACATGTGTTACAATAAGAAATAGTTTGAATCACTAAGTAATGATAAAACTATAGAGAAAATATATTAAGGAAATAATAGCACTTTGGAAGGTAAAGGAACTAGAAATGTTCAAGTTGATAATGGTGTGTTCAAAAATATCAAGTTTGTTCCTAAATTAAAGATAAATCTTCTTTACATGTATCTCAAATTGCAAATCAAGGGTATAAAATAGAGTTCTACAATGGTAAATGTTTAATCAAGGATGTAAGCAATAATTACAAAGTGACTGCAATTGGTAAAATGGAGAATGAATTATATGAATTCCAAGAATTTACTTCTAAATGTGGAAATGAGAATATATGTGTGCTATTACCAAATATGATGATAATAATGATCAGGTTATGGAATGAATGTATGGGACATATCAAATATCAAAGCCTCAAGCTTATGGAGAAACTATATATGGTGCATGGGATTCTAAAAAACTCATCAAGTCACAAGGTGTGAAGGATGTGCTATGGGGAAGCCACATGTGGAAAGTTTGGACCACAAGGAGAGGAAAAAAATCATTGATATTTGGTTCATAGTGATGTAATGGGTCCTTTTAGAATACCATAACTTGTAGGATTAAGGTATGCCCTCACCCTTATTAATGACTATACTAGAGGAATTGAGTATATTTTCTAAAAAAGGATGGAGTATTTGATAAGTTTAAAGAGTTTAAGGCATTGACCAAAAAAAAAGTGGAATATCTCTAAAGATAATAAGAACACCTACTAAGGCAATTTTGAACATAACACCAAAAGAGATATGTAGTGGTAGAAATCCTATAGTATCTCTTTTTAGAGTCTTTTGATCTAATGCATATGCTTACATTCCTAATGAAAAGCGGAACAAGCTAGAAAGGAAAAGTGAGAAGTACATAATGGTTGGGTATAGTGAGGAGTAAAAAGGATATAGGTTATATAATCCTAAAGCAAATGAAATTCATATAAAAAAGAATGTATGGATTGATGAAGATATTGAAAGTGATTATTCTCCAAGAGACGTTATCTTACTTTCCAATATTGATTGAAGAAGATAAGTCTACTTATACTAATGATTCAAATCAATGTGTGCAATATTTTGCAAGGGAAGGAACACAAGTTGAAGAATAAATTGAAAGTGATGATGAAGACACAAGGAAGACTAGAAGCATTCAAGAAATCTACCAAGAAGGCCCTAGGAATATTTGCTAACTATTCTTTTATGACTAGAGGGTGATGTATGTTGAAACTCCAAGTACATATGAGGAAGCAAAATGAAAAGAAGAATAGGAAACAACAATGCAAGATGAGTACAACTCTTTGATGAATAATAGAACTCGGGAATTGACAACTCTTCAAAAAGGTAAAAATGTGGTTGGTAGCAAGTGGACCTACAAAATAAAGTTCACACTACATGGAGCTATTGAAAAACATAGGGCAATGCTAGTGGCTAGAGGATTCTCACAAAGTACTGACTATATTGAAAACTTTGCTCCAAATGCTAAAATGAGTTTAATTTGTATAGTATTACTCTAGCTGTGAAATTTGGTTGGAATTTTTTTCAAATGGATGTAAAAAGTGCATTTCTACATGGTGATCTAAAGGAATAAATTTGCATGCAACAACCACTAGGATTTGTTAAAAGTGGTGAAATCTAATGTGTAGATTAAAAAAATCATTATATGGTCTTAAACAATCTCCAAGGGCATGGTAGTCTAAAATAAATGAATACTTTACAAATGCAGGATTTAAAAGAAGTTGATCCAAATGTGTATGTAAATCATAGTGATGATAAAGCTTTTTTATTGTATTTATATGCGGATGATTTGATCATTAGAGGAGATCACACACATAATATTGAAATAACCAAGTATCAACTCAAACAAGCTTTTAGAATAATTGATCTAAGGTTGATGCATTATTTTTTGGGTATGTATGGTAAGAACAAGGAAGGATCGTGCATTCTCCAACCAAATATGCTCTGGATGTATTGAAAAATTTTAATATGAGTAATTGTAAACCATCTAATACACCATGTTAAGTAGGATTCAAAATGAGTGCTAATTCTAGGTATCCAGACATAATAACCTAGCCAAAATAACCCTAGACACAATAACCCCATCATAATAATCCAAGGACAAAATAACCCAAGGTCATAATAACCCATGGACAAAATAACATGTGCTCAAAATAATCCATGGACAGAATAACCCGTGGTCATTTTGTTTTCCTTTCTCTATATTCTTATCGGGATATTCTATCCATGGGTTATTCTAACCACGAGTTATTTTGGCTTGAGTTATTATGACCCTGAGTTATTTTGTCCTTGGGTTATTGTGACTGGGTTATTCTGTTTAGGGTTATTTTGGCTTGGGTTATTATGACCCTGGGTTATTTTGTCCTTGGGTTATTGTGACCGGGTTATTCTGTTTAGGGTTATTTTTGCTAGGTTATTATGTCCTACAATCCCAATTCTAGACTCAAAAAAGGGTGGATGAAAAATTGTATAGACAATTAGTTGGGAGTCTTTTTTATCTCACCATAACTAGACCATATATTACATATGTAGTTGGTTTGTATCTAGGTACATGTTAGATCCACACATACAACATTGAAAAGCAGCTAAGAGAACATTAAAATATATTAAAGGCACTTATCGACTTGGAATTGAGTACAAATATAGAGTAGAGCATATAAAAGCATATGGAAGTTCATCATCACTTTGTTCATGATTTGATAGAAAATCAAATGTTGGAGTTAAAAGTTTGTGGAATACAAGATCAAATTGCTGACATATTTACAAAAGCACTACTTACATCTCAAGGAAGTAGTTGTATAATATAATAATTGTTGCAATTATCCTCTCCAAATAAACATTATGGGGGGTGTTGGAGATAATGCTATCTTATTGAATGTTTCAGATTATGAAAACTTCCATCTCATTCTAGATCTTTCTAATTTTTCTAGCTTTTTCTTTTTATAGGCTTTTATTAGCCATTCTAAGATCTTCTAGAAGTTCCTTTGAATCTATAAATACAACAACTCTACTTCTGTATAACAAGAAGAAATCTGCAAGTTGTTTTGTAATATGATATTTAATATATAATATATTGAAGTGTTTTTATTTACTGCATTCACATTCATTCCACTTGTTCAATAAATACTTAGTAAATGTAAATTCGCTATCTTCCTCCAATCCGACCCATAACTCATGTGGTTATGTCTGCCTCCTGTGGTTTTGCCATCCGCCTACCGGGGGGTTACCATGACCGAGAGGTGTTAATTGTCTCCTGAGATGCAAAGCTTCTTCCTCTTCCGCGAGTCTCTTTCGCACCTATTTCATCACAAATACACCATATTGTAAAAACTTTACTATTTTGATATATGAAATGGAAAAACTGTTTTATGGAAATCTACGCTCACAGTATTCTAAACCTTTAAGTTATTCTGCTTCTCTGTTAACTTCATCTTCCCCTTCTCGATAGAACGAGACTCTGATAAAATTATTAACACCAACATTACTAGAATGGTGACGGCCGAGTGCCTGGCCATCCTACTCTGAAAGAAATAAAGAGGGAATGGAATGGGCATTGCCATATGTTGTTATTCTTTCTCTCAATGGATAGTCATATATATAACTAAAAAATACATTTATCAGTCGACGCGGAAAGTTCGTTACCGTGACTTCCAGCTATTTGGAAGATTTCAAACTTGGAAATTATGTGCCGTGTTTTAACCGTCAAAGTAGCTTATTTTCTTGCATTTTCCAAGAGCTCTGTGCGGGAGTTGTGACGTTTGAGGATTCGGGGTTTAACAGTATGATATTGTTGCGGTTTCATTTTCAAAAGCCAGAAAGTGTTTTCTTACATTTACTAATAGACTAGCATATCTAAATTAATATATCTATATCATTAAGATAGATATGCTAGTAACAGTCCGAATACTAAGGAGATTAATTATTTTGTTACTCATATAAGTATAATTAATTTATATTATATTAATTAAATAGAATATAAATTAATTATATGATTCATATTAAAAATATATAAAAATATATTTATTAATTAATTAGAAGTAAATTACATTTGAATTTGAAAGTATGAAATAATTTTAATTTTAATAATTAATGTTTGTTATATATTTATGATTATATTTTATATAATATTAATTATATATAACACATATTAATTAAATATTAGTTATATTATATTATATTAATTATAATATATATGAAGTATATTATATTACTTATAGAGAATATAGGAATATTTTTAAAGCATCTATGTTCACATTTGGTTGGACAAATTTTAACAAATGGAAGCTGCAAAATTATTTTGAATTAATTAATAGTAAATGAGAGAAGAATACAAAAGCAATTATTTTTGTTTCTCTATTGATGAATATAGATGAGCGAAACATAACTGATCACACAATACCAATGGAATCAAGACCTCTAAAATCATAGAGAAATGGATTTGATCCATGTGTGGGTTAAAAACCCAAACATATATCCAACAACATTGATTTATTTCCTTGCAATTGGTGGATTTCTAAGAAATGAATATGTTACATTAGGTTTACTTGATATGGTAATTTTACATTATTTTCTGATGGTAGATGTGATTAGTTGGAATCACAACTAAAGAGAGTACATCTACAGGAATTTTTTAGGAACCTACTTCATTACAATGATAATTGATTTGGTAAGCATCCATGGTTTCATTATTACACATGATAAATATGATAATGAGGCACTATGCATATATTTGAGTAGCATATTTTATAAAAAGAAGTATCCAAGACACTCCCATCACAATAAAAAAAGTTGAGTGAACATATGGAATGCTAAATGCACAAAAGAAAATTGAGATGGGGGGTGAATCAGTTGTATGTTAAAACATCCAAAATCCTCATAAACATTTAGATCCAAATCAACTTAATTAACCATTAATCTATTAGAATTTTTTAGCATGAAAGAAAATAACATAAATTGAAACACATCAACACCATGCACAATAGAACACTAGATATACATGGAAAACCCAAGAAGGGAAAAACCATGGTGAGGATTAACTCACAATATAAAGTAATTGCAACATTGAATACAAAGGATCACTGCTAGAGGGCTCATTGCCCAAAAGTAATAAGGGCTCACTAGAAATGACTCACTATTGGATTACAAAAAAGAAGAAAGAAGGATGTTGGAATAAGAAATCTATATCAATGAAACAAAAATGTCCACCATAGTATCACCAACACATTCACAACCTTTTTGAAAATTATAGACACCTTCTATTCATTGCTTTTAGTAGTCTAACTCATTGAAGTTCACACTTCACAAATCCATACTTCACACTTCTGCAATTCACATCACACACTTCACAACACACTTCTCCATCAACTCAACCCTTATTTATACCATCTTCAACATTGAAAACATTCTCCAAGGTCAACTATGCACCTCAACCATGCAAATTCAAATTAGGTTGGCACTAAGAATTCTTGTGGTGGAAAGGAATGAAAGAGGACCATTCCAAATCTTAACTCAGACCCAAATCCATTCATACATTCCATGGCATGCTTCCATAATCACTGAATAAAATCCACAATTAGTGTAAACACCCAAGGTTGGTCAAACCTATGTAAACACCATTAACATTTAAGTATATGCTTTCTTAAATCCAAAGATGATTTGTGGACCACACACCATGCTTGAACACAATCTGGAATATTCCACAAACACCCTAAAATCCAAAAAATCTTTCAAAAAAACTTTCACCTAAAGAATGTACACATCTAGTATACTTAGATAGTTTTCCTCACATTGTTAATCAAGAAACCAACTTTCGAAGAACCAAACCATGAAAAACTTTAATTGTAGTAGATATGATCATTATCAATACTTCCAAAATTGCAAGACCAAAAACCAAAATGTGGGGAAATGTAGAGCAAAACCATTTCTCCTAGACACCACTACAACATACAACTCACACACTGGTGAACACAATAATCTTTTCACAATGAACCAAACCAAGAAATTTTGGTTATAGAATCTTTGAACACCTTTGACCAACATATTCAAACCACATAATTAGATCTTGAACCATGAATACATGTGAAGAAATACTAGAATACCACACTGTACACCAGAACAACTCTACACCACAATATTTTCCTCTTATATTCAAATTTTCTTAAAAGCACTCAAAAACCAAGCACCAGAGACATATACTCATCATCTTCAACACTTATCATCACCAAAACAACTACAACTCAACTATACATCCATAGAGGCTTATCAAAACAACACTAAATGATGACACCAGTAACAGTTACTAATGATAACATAATGCAACTAATCAAAGAAACAACACAATTAGTAATCAATGACAACAAAAAAATAAGCTTCCAAAAAACTCCCCCAATCTTGTTGACATCAATGAGAACACCATATACTCATAATTGCAACAATCTCCCCCTTTGTGATTGATGGAAACACATGATGTGAAAAACCATCAACAATAAAACAAACAACTCTAATTACCAACATACTGCTCCATACCAACTCTTTCTTTCTCCACCCTACATCATACTTTACTCTCTCCCTTTCTCAAATGAATTTTTTTCAAATTTATTCTTCTCTCCCCCTTTTACATTAATGGAAAAGGGAAACACATTTACATCTCTTTCTCCCTTTGACATCATACATACTTTCTCTCTTTACTACTCTACATACTCCCCCTTAGGATCACACAACAACTTTTACCAACAAGAAACCACTACACATATCCTTTGACATAGTTGAAAAAGGACAACACCAACTTGCACCAATAATTCCCCTAACTGCAGCAACCAAAAAATCCAATACTTACTCCCCTTGAGAGGTAGCCTCCAACATTAGTCCAACACAAGAATGAGTCTTGAATTAATTTGGACAAATGTATATCCTTATCCATCTAGTTTAAAGAAGGGGAAGAAATAACCCCTAACTTCTCTCAGAGATCTTAAAAGCATCCTTAGGAAGAGCCTTAGTGAATATATTAGCAACTTGATCCTTTGTAGGCACATACTCAAGCTTCACTTCATTCTCTGCAACCTTTTCTCTCAAAAATTGTTACTAGATTGAGATATGTTTTATCCTTGATTGCATCACCAGATTCTTTGATATGTTAATAACAATTGTATTATCACAAAACATAGAAATTTGTTCTTCATATACCACTTTTATGTACCCTTGGAAGAATGGCAATGAAATTATACATTGAATGTGGTTCCTTTTTTTGTAGTTCAAGGGTCAAACTATTCCATCTATTTTGTACATATTTGTAGCACTACTATCGTATACCCACAACTAACATCTGCATTCTTTCATAATCTGCCTTCTTGAGTTTCATAATTTTCTTTCCTACACCCTTATGATCAATTAGCTTCAATCATTCATCAATGACTGCATCAGGGTTTTTAGCTTCTTTCCTTAGGGGGGGAGCAATTAATTTCTCCTTTTCTTCATAATCTTTCATTATTTCACCCATAAGTTGTTCATTTTCATAATAAGATGCAAGTTCCCTATCTGAAGATCCCCTAAAAAAATTAGAATGTTCCATTTTGTTTCATATAGCTCTACATAATTGTGCAAATAAAACTCACACAACTGATCTTTCTCCTCAGGTGTGGATTTAGAAAAAGTATTAAGAAACTAAAAAATTCTACTCATACCAACAGAGTGTTTACTAGCTAACCTGCTAAACTGAAAACATAGAAATATTTCTTATAGAAACAATGAATATGTCCTTGGTGGAGGTCTACATTTGGTGATCTATATAGCTTTGTCTACTATTTCCTCTAACCTAACTTCTGATCTACTTAGTTCCATCTCTTTCTTTTCAAGTTCCTTTGCATGCTCTTCAATCCAAATTTATTTTTCCTTCTTCCATTTTTCCTTTTCTTGTGAAAACTCATCAATCACTCTCTAGAGTTGATGTCCAAGTGACAAGGTCATATGGTACGTCGGAGTTATAATGGAAGGAGGTTTTTGATATAGTATAACTAGTTCTCCATCTCCAATTTTAGCTATGTCCAACTATTCCAATAAATCAAGCTTAGTATTTTGGCCTTACATTTGCAATTTCTCTTCCATTCCCTATATTTTTGCTTCTCTCTCCTTGTCCTTATGTTCATAGCTTTGTACTAACTCCTCCAAGAATTTGATCCTATCTAAGGCTTCTTGGAGCTCTTTCCTTACATCTCTTTCTTCTATGTGCATCTCCTCTATATCCATAAACTATTCATTACCTCCCTCTTCATAGTCTCCATGAATGGGGCTATCTAGGGATTTTGTCCATGTTTTCTTAGTAGTAAACACATCATATGGTTCTAAATCAGAGGTATTTGACACATATCTTCTCCTTTTTATAGGTATATTTTAATTTCCAAGGACATCCCTGTTTACTTCAAAGTTTATTTCTACTATCATGACATCTTCTTGTTGCTATTCTTTGCTCTTTTCTTCTTATGGTTCCCCCATATTTCCCCTAATGACACCTTGTCTCCTTAATATGCCTAAACGTCTAAGTGTATAGGTTTCTTTCTTAACACTCTTTTTCTCTTTTTGAATATCCTTCTTCTTCTTTGGAACATCCTCTTTCTTCTTTTGAGTATCCCTCTTTTTCTTTGGAGTATCCTTCCTTTCTTCTAGTTTAGAGGGTGTAGAAGAAGTGGATGTACTACCTCTCCTATTCTTGGATCTTTGTGATTTTGTTTCCTCAATTATAGGTGACCAAGAATCTAGTTTATTAGGTTTCTCATGCTCACCTTGGCTATGGGTAGGTGAAGCCATAGGTGAGACATGATGGATTTCTCTTATAGGTTCATTTTTGGGGTTCTACATCCTCAGGTACCATAGGTGCATTGAAAAAATTATTAATATCTGTAGAGTCATTAAAATATTCCCAATTCACTTGTGGGTACTAAATCCTCAAACTTATGTTTAGCGGTAAAGTAGTTGAACATTGATGAGATAGAGAAGTTTCACTTTGTTTCCTTTGGTATTCTAATGCCATCTATTTCAAAAAATTATAAAGAAATTTTGGCACATTTATTAACTTATTATGTTGAAGGTGACTGAGTAATTTGAAATGAATTTTATATAAGAGGTTTTTCCTACCATCATAGGTGATATATATAACAATGTAGGAAGCAAAATTCACCCATAACCAGGGAAGAGAGAGTCTCTTCATACCTTGTGAAGATGAGTAACTTCCATCCTCATTCAAAGAATTCTTCCCTGGATGCAACTGTGTCAGCACATGCTAGGAACTCTGCCTCGGTTCTTTGTAACCCAATGAATTGTGCAATGGTGGTCTTAGATGCATCTACTAATAGTCCCTTCACCATAGCTTCATTATTTTCAAGCGTAGCTGCAAACTTTCTTGTCATATCATCACTAAATTTTGTTAACTTTGGGAAACAATCAAGCCAACTGACCCTAGTAAAAATGGTTAGAACCATTGCATACTTCTTTTCTCAATGTGTTCAACTCAGTCTTGAAATTTCAGCCCAATTCATTCTACCACCTTTAAAAACCCTTCTCCTTCTTACTATCTCCTCGTATACTTTTACTACCACACCATACCGCAAATTTCAATCTCAATACTAGCTTAATTTGAGCTCATGAATAGGTTCTAAGTTTGAGTATGGCTCAGACTAAGCTCAATTTCTTAGGGTTTCAAATTTAGCAATTGGAAATGGCAACAAAAATGAGATATAATTAAGAGGGTTTTGCATGTCATTTTTACCTATTGAAATTGATTTAGGTGGAATATTTCAAAAATACTGATGAAAATAATGACTGATTTGTACCCTTGCCCCAAGTTAATTATTGAAGTGACCTCACTCCACATTTGTGATTGGGAGGTTGATAAATATGAAATAATGGAAATTAATTATATGAATAGTTTGCATGTATGAATTCATATGAAAGACATAACGAAAGTTTAAATAAGACTAATGTTGTCACCTAGAAATGCACCCTACGCACAGTGATGGAGACTGAGCTTTCTAGTGAAACATGGGATCATTTCAAGGCTATGGGTCACCTAAGACTGAAATGAACCTCTGAAGAAGGCCGACTTCCTTTGGTGTCACCTAAACTATCAATTCTGTAAGGGGAAAGGGAGAAGGAGTACATGTAAAAAAAACTAACAACTAAGGTGATACACCAAATTTATAAGAAATTATGAAATGAAACAAGGTAATCATACACTAGAAAGCTAATGATTAGTATTTCACTTACTCGACATAACCCCTTTAGACTTATGCATCATTCTCAAAAGGCTTGATCTACATACATATCTCAAGAAGGAAAGATGGATTTCACGGCTTTAAGGTATGAATACAGATTTAGAAAAAAATAGTTGAAAGCTTTCATAACCTAAAAATACAAAAATGAGAGTAATACAAACATTAACACTGGCTTCCGAGGTAAACTCTATGTTTTATTCTAGATTTCAGTTGAGTTACAAAACATACATTAGCTAAGAAAGGATTTCAAAAAAATCACTAACTCTCTGGAATGCATAATCCAAACTATCTACAAAAAGGAAAAAAATTCCCTATATACAAAAAAGTGTCGGCCCCTTAGGGCTCACAAAAATATCTCCCTTCGGGATAAATCTTCCTCAAATATTTTGATTGAAATTAATGCCTCATCCCTATGTGTCCTTGATGTCCATGTCGGCAAAGGAGTCACCTCCATGAATGGTCCTCTTTAGATCTTTCGCAGCTACCACATTCATTTCCTGGTCTCATGTCTGCTTTCAAACCTCCCTGGCCAAGCTGCTTTGAATACTCCTAAGCTCAGAATAGATACACGTTGCTTTCCATTCTATTGATCTTCCTCTCCCTAGTCAGATCGCCACAGCTCACCCTTAGCTCACTCTCATTGGTTGATCAGATGCCACATAGATTCCTTGGGTGGTCAAAAGCTCCCTCTCCAGAATTGCATGTCGGTGAAACACTAATTGTGTCTCCCTGATGTGATTATACCTCTCTGCAAACCTTGACAAGACAATTGGCATCAGTTAGAAGTCATAGCAAGCTTGACTGAGTCACACCGATACCCTTTCCATTGCTTAGTCATCCACATTCGACAGGAGGTCATACCGCTCTTTGTGAGTTATATCACTGTGCTCCTCTGTCGGCAGGACATTGTGTGTCGGTGAGAGCTCATGTCGAAGGCAATATACTATCAACGAGCCCATTTCATGGTCAGGGATACTTCCTTTGGTCAAGGAGACCTTTTCAGGTCGGTGAGAAGTTTTACCGAGCCCCTAAATCTTTTGGCGAGGTCCTTCAAGTCAGCAAGACTTCCTTTCTTCCCCCAGACCTCACACCGAGGTCCTCTCTTTTTTCCAAGTTGTTCACTAGTCGACAAGACATCTCTGGGTCACTGAGACTTCTTAGCGACCCTTTTTGTTTTCTCCCTGAGCTACTCCATCAGTGTGAAATTTGGGTTAGAAAGACCTTTTGCCGACCCCCTTATCCTTGGGTGAGCATGAAACAAGTCGGAGAGACATCCTTATATCGGCAAGACCTCATGTCGATGCCAAACTTTCTCGGCGAGGTCTTTTTGTTGTCAGTGAGACTCCTGCCAAAGGAAAAACACAAATGGAGGCCCCCTTTATCATTCGACGAGACCACCTTTCTTCAGCGAGACATTCTTGCGAATGCACCAACCTTTTTCGAGAGCCCATCCTTTCGAGAAGACATCTTGCCGAAGGAAAAACTTTAAGCCGAGAGGTCTCCGGTGAACTACGGTCGACGTGACCTCTTGCATTTGGCAAGACCTTTTGTTAAAGATGCCTCCCCTTGCCAAGACTCACCCTTCTATTGGGGAGACATGACCAGATCGGTAAGACCATTTGCCAAGGGCACAACCCTATACCAAATGTGTCATCACCTCGACAAAACACTTGTTATCGAGGAGACTCCTGCCGAGCTTCATTACTATCGCCGAAACATCGGCCCTTCAGCCAGACATTTGCTCGAGATGATTTTATTTCCCCGATGCGACCATTTCCTCCAGATGATGCCTTCATTCAACGAGAGCCGTTTTAGTCGGCAAGACATCCTGAAGGTCTTGGTGACTCTCTCCTTAGAGGATTTTCATGCCGAACTTGAACAAGGCTAGCTTCCAAACTGAGTTCCATGTGACCTAGCATCAGATTCATGACCTTTCCCTTATGTGAATGCTCCATTTGGCCATCTTGAACCTCTGTCACATGATTTATCCTACCCGATTGAGCCTGTGGGTGAAAATTAGGTAACATTTTTGGCAACCTTTTCTGGATGTTTGCCTGCTAAACATGGAAAACCAGTAGCCAAAACCTTTCCATTGGGCGTGGAGTCATTAGGAAGCTCAGAAAAAGACCCAAGGCAACCCCGGACATGGCTGAAATTCGCTTGAGGCTCATAGAACACAAAAGGTTTGCCAAAATGACAAAACAGGAGAAAATGAAAAGAAACTATTTACTGTGCTGGAAGAACACTTAGGGAAAACATAAAACCTAACCTAATATGTACAAAGGAGGAACTCATCAGACTTGAAAATAGGGTTTGAGGTGTATCCCATTCACTGGGATAGAAAACACTTCACCTTCGGTTGTGGCTAGTTGATAAGCATTGTGTTCTTTGTAGTCTTTGATGATGAATGGACCCGTCCACATGTTGTCAAACTTTGTGTGATGGCCCATCCTACTCTTTAGAACATCCCATTTGAGAACAATATCACCTTCTTTAAAGATTTTGGTTGTAGCTTTCTTGTCGAATGTTCTTTTCGTTTGGCATTGATGATACTCTAGAGCTTTCATTGCTTTGTCTCTTGATTCTTCGAGCTCCATGAGCTCTACATATCTCACGGACATTGGGTCCTGTTCCTCAAACATCTCCAACCGGTGAATGATGTCTAGAGCTAGAAGCTTCACAGACATATGCAATCTTGCCTCTTTGCCATAAATTAACATGTATGGTGAATTACCAATAGACCTCTTAGGAGTCACTCTATCTGCCCAAAGTGCATACTTTAGATTTACGTGCTAAGTCCTTTGATTATCCTCCATGGTTCTTTTAATAATCCTGATGATATTTTTGTTTGTGCTTTCAGCTAAACCATTACCCTAAGGGTAGTAATTTGAAGATGTATTCAAATGAATTCCATGTTTAACAGCCCAATCAATTACTCTTAAACCCATGAATGCAAGAGCATTATCAGATATAATAGAGTCAGGAACCCCAAATCTGGTTACTATGTCATCATAGAAATTCAATACAGAAGATTCATTTGCCTCTTTTAATGCAACCGCCTCTGTCCACCATGTAAAATAGTCAGTGGTTGTAAGTACCCACTAGTGACTAGCACTGGAAGGTGGATTTATTGGCCCAATGAGGTCAATGCCCCATCTCATGAAGGGCTGATGTACCTGAATTGGATGTAGAGGCATAGCAAGCAGCTTTTCTTTTCCTACAAAAAGAGCACGCTTCACACATTTCCTTGACCATGCATATGTATCCTTAAATAAGTTGGGCTAGTAGCAACTAGCTCTCATTATCTTCCATGCAATAGTTCTTAAAACAAAGTGACCTCCTGCAGCTCCATCATGAAACTCATGAAGTACCTTCTCAATCTGATCATTGTGAATACATCTTAATAGAACACCACTCAGATCTTTTCTGAAAAGAACATTGTTCACTAGCACATATGGTATGGACTACAGTTTGAAGTATCTTCTTTTAGGTCTGTCTAAACCTAGTGGACACTCACCAGTTTGTAAAAAGTGGGTCATGTCTTGAACCCAATTAGTTGTTATCAGAGGCACATTGTCTTGAGCATTCTGAGACTCATTTGTATTAGCAAAAATAGTATCCTTTTCTAACTCATTTTCACTGCTTGACCCTATAGCAAGCTGTTCATAGAGACCTTTACCTCTAACCAATTTGGTAATCTTGATATCCACATCATATTCCATAACCTTAGTGATCCACCCTACTCTTTTTTCATTCAGATCTTCGCTCAACAGAAATTCTTTGACACTTGGGTGTGCAACCATGACATGGATTTTATTATTAGAGATTAAAGGATTCAACTTTTTAAGGCTTCTTATGACAGCGAGAGCATGCTTCTCTACAAAGGAATATTTTTGTTCATAATCAGCCAAACCTTGACTGAAAAAGGCTATTGGTTACTCTAAATTTCTTTCATTTTTTTGCACCAAGATTGCAATAATGTTACTTGTGCTACCATAAGCATACAGAATAAAATGTTTAGAAAAATTGGGATTTACTAGCATAGGAGCTACTGCTAAGGCCTCCTTAATTGTCTCAAAAATTTTCTTGGCATCTTTTGTCCAACTGAAAATTGCATTTTCCTTTAACATAGCTGTTAAAGGCTGTAGCAAGTTTGCGACATCAAGGATGAACCTTCTGAGAAATTTTATTCGGCTCAAAAAGCTCTGCAGACCCTTCTTGTGATTGGGTAATGGCAACTCAAGTATAGCTTTGACTCTTTCAGGGTCAATAGTAATTCCATCTTTTGACACTATGTGACCTAACAGCTTACCTTCATGCACTACAAAAATACTCTTCATCGGATTGAGAGATATTCCATACTCTCTACATTTTTCAAAAACTTGCTTGAGATGTGACAAATGTTCATTTGCATTTTTTGAATATACAGTTATGTCATCTAGATAAACTAGTAGACATTTCTGAATTAAATTCTGAAATGCCATATCCATGGCACGCTGAAAGGTGGCACCAGCATTTGATAAACCAAAAGGCATTCTCTTGTAGGCCATGGTGCCCCACTTAGTTGTAAAAGTAGTTTTGAGCTAATCCTCCTCTTTAACCAGCACCTGATTATAACCAGAATATCCATCCAGAAGAGAAAACATTTCTGATCTAGCAACAGCTTGAAGAATTTGTCCCATAGATGGCAAGGGATAATGATCTTTCAGGGATGCTCTGTTAAGGTCTCTAAAGTCTACACAAAGTCTTATTTCACCATTTTTCTTCCTAACCAGCACAAGGTTAGAAACCAATGAAGTGTGTTTAATAGGAAAGATGATACCCCCCTCAACTAGTTTGGTTAGCTCTTTAATCATTAATGGCTCAAGCATAGGATTCAAGGGACTTTGTTTCTACCTTACTGGCTTAGCATTAGGTTCTAACTCAATTGTGTGCTGAGCAATATGGGGATCAAACCCTTTCAAATTTGAGTATTCCCAAGCAAATACATCATAAAATTCTTGACATAAGGCAACAAAAGATTGTTTATCTTTATGTGAACAAATTTTGCCTATCTTAAGGAGTTTACCTTTGAAAATCTCCAGTTCTTCATAATGTTCTTCTTTGATTTGCAAGCAAGCTTTACCCTTTTTAAGCTGATCGTCAGTACTAAAAATCAACTCTAAGGTAACAAGACCTTTGGGTAACTTATTTTTCCTCAACTATATGACTTGATCATAATACTGTTGCTTAAGTTTTGCTTGATTCACCATGGAGAACTGATCTTCTTCGAGGAAAAAAGAAAGAATCTGTTCATCGCTGTCAAAAACCTGCCAGTGAATGTTGTTATCAGGAATTGATGGCCTGACTACAACCTTCACATACTGCTATACTTTCTCTTTTCTAATGTCACCTGGAATATCAAACTGTGCTCCAATGGCTGCAAGCCTATCAACATGTTTGTTCTAGTTCCTTGGAATAGATACTAAGTTAAAGGCATCAAACTCCTTAATCATATTCCACACTCTGTTTCTATAAGACTTTAGTGTGTCATTTTTAGCAACATTTAGGCCTCTTATTTGATTAACAATTAGCTCACTATCCCCATAAACTTTCAAGCGGGTTACCCCTCTCTTCCTTGCCCACTCAAGACCTTGAACAAGGCCCTCATACTTAGCAGTGTTCTTAGAGCACTTAAAAGAAAAATGAAATGCAGAATAATACTTATCACCCTACGGAGATACAAGCATTTCACCTCCTCCAGCACCATTTTTGCTTCTTCAACCATCAAAATACATCTCCCATAATTCATTTTGCTACTCAAACTGACTTTTTGAACTTCTCTCAAGATTTGGAATTTATGTCCCAGCTTCATGCAATACATAATTGCCCAGACCAACATCCTGAACAAGCTAATTTGGATTATCAACTATGTTCTTAGCTGGCCATTCATTTAGGAGTACCTCAGGTACACTCATAGCTTGTAACTCTTGTGTTGTAGCAAGTTCAGTATCCTATAAAAAAATAGAATTAACATTTATAGCATATGGCACATAAGGCTCAATGTGATCCTTGGCAAGGGACTCAGAAGTTATAGTTACCTTGGTACCATACCTGGTCCTAAAAAGCATATGGGACCAATCCGAAGATAAATACCCTCCAATTTTAGCTGTGAAGTCTCTAGACAGGCATAAAGCAAAAAATGGAGGCAAATCTATGACAAACACATCTTGCAGGATTGAAAAATTAGGACAGGCATGTAGTGTGAGATTCAATTTTTTAATAACACCTATAGTGTTTACTGTTGTCCCATCCAATTGAATTACTCCCTTTTCTAATGGCTGGTATTGTAAACCTAGCTAGTCTACAATCTTTTTTGGTATTACCGAACTGCTAGCCCCGCTATCAACCATCCAATTATGCACTAATTTATTCCTCACTATTAAGGAAACATAGAAAGGAGGGGGCTTGACACCATCACTTTTCTTTGTGGTAGTATCCAAAAGTGCATTGGTTAAAATTGACTTTGTTTGGCCTAAAGAGACTTCATTTGGAAAATTTGAACTAACTGGATTTGATAAGGCTGACTGTAACAACTTGATTTGACCAGAGATTGCTAGAGAATCCCACATCAATATTGAAACATTCATTTTTTTCATACTTTCAACAATGTTGAAAGGTGCAAATATATTTACCTTTGGTTGTGTCTTTACAATAGCATAGGCAGGTTGCACTTGACTTGCGGATGAAGCATGTAAAGGCTGCTCCATACTAGTGTCATAACCTCACTATAAAGTGCGTGGTACTTGTTGATTTGATGGACCAACAACTCCCTTATCTTTATTTGTTGCTTGTTCTATCTCAAAAGCCCTCTTTTTGGCTCTGGTATTAGCAGCAATAGATGTGTCAGCCTGGTTCACTCCACAAAATTCTTCTCTCTGCAAATTCAGGAGAGTTGAATCATTTGCAGGTTGATCCTGCTGTTGTGAATACCCTTCTTTAGGAAAATATTGCGCACCTACAACATTTTGCACCATAAGAGCTTGGTTGATGACACCATTAGAGCACGTAGCTTGATTATGTGGCTGATTACACGGATAGCACCATTCATAATCCACATCTAGATTGTTTTGAACAGGAACAAGCTCTTTGACAACACTAATTGGAGATGGATTATAGGCCTGAAAAGGTCTTGTGGCAACATTTTGTCTTGTGCCTTGGTAATTACCTTGATACTGTTGTCTATTCCCTTGGAATTGTTGTTGTTGACCTTGAAAAGGCTAACTTGAGGCCTGATTCTATTGTTGATAAGGCCTATAATAGGACTGTTGTTTTTCCAAGTTCACCAACTTGTTACCAAAAGTCTGTAAAAGAATTTTGATCTCTTGTAACTCCTGTGATGAGCCTGAAGCAACACTTTCTTGTTTATCAACGGCTAGAATAGATGCTGGCAGCGTTGGTACAGCTGGTAGAGGTGTAAAAGGAGGTATCTGCAAAGGGATGTTTGCATGAATCTCTAGAAATATAGGCATTGGAGACCTAGGAGCAAGTTTACCAGCTTGTATTAAGCTGTTCTTAGCTCTAATTGCTATTTCAAAAGCATCTAGCAAAGACACTCCTCCCATTGATTGTATCATGATAGCTATATCGCTGTTCAAAGCCCTCAAAAAGTATAAAAATGCATATTCTAGAGATGGCCTCACCATTGCAGGGATTCTATCCCAAGTTTTTTGAAATCTGAAATTGAAATCATTCATCTGCTCTTGCGAAGCCCTCCTAATTGTAGTTAATTGTTTCAATAAAGACAAGTTATAAGACCTATCATGAAATTGTTTATGAAAATTTTCTCCAAATTCATGTCCCAAGTTGCAATTGAACTAATTGGTAGGCTCCTATACCATTGCACAGCTCTTCCCTTCAGTGAAGCAGCTAATAATCTCACAGCAACATCCTCTTGGGTTATGTGATGGACTCTGCATAACGAAGCCACATCTCACATTTGTTCAATTGGGGTAGTTTGATCTTCTCCCATGAAAGTTGGCAGACTCTTCAAGGCTACCATTGGAATGTCATTGTGCTGTGCCAAATTCAAGGGGCTCCCTCCATTAAAAGAAAAAAAGGGTTGATTCCTTGGAGCGGCCATTGGAAGTGGCTGAGATGGATTTACTTGCACTCTGGAGGAAACCAAAGACAGAACAACAATGTGTGATCCCACAGATGGAGGAGTGGATTTAGTTCTTCTAGAATAAATAGATTTTGTCCTAGACCTTTCTGTTGCTCTGCCTTGTCTTCTTGGTGGTGATAGCTACAAATATTCAAAAGGAAGAAGACTGCTCCTTGTCTGAACTCTTTTCATAAACTGTAATATCGTTGATTCTGAAGTTCTTCCTCTTTATGGAGTCGCCAAGTATGCCAGAATGACTTCTATAAAGTTTGAAACTTGCTGGTTGCATACCAAACCAACAATATTACATGGAAATAGTCCCACCAGGCGTGCCAAAACTGTTGTCACCTAGAAATGCACCCTATGCACAGTGATGGAGACTAAGCTTTCTAGTGAAACATGGGATCATTTCAAGGGTGTGGGTCACCTAAGACTGAAATGAACCTCCGGAGAAGGCCGGCTTCCTTTGGTGTCACCTAAACTATCAATTCTGTAAGGGGAAAGGGAGGAGTACATGTAAATAAAACTAACAACTAAGGTGATACACCAAATTTATAAGAAATTATGAAATGAAACAAGGTAATCATACACTGGAAAGCTAATGATTAGTATTTCACTTACTCGACATAACCCCTTTAGACTTATGCATCATTCTTAAAAGGCTTGATCTACATACATATCTCAAGAAGGAAAGATGGATTTCACGACTTTAAGGTATGAATACAAATTTAGAAAAACACATTTGAAAACTTGCATAACCTAAAAATACAGAAATGAGAGTAATACAAACATTAACACTGGCTTCTAAGGTAAACTATGGATTTTATTCCAGATTTCAGTTGAGTTACAAATCATACATCAGCTGAGAAAGGATTTCAAAAAAATCACTAACTCTTCGGAATGCATAATCCGAACTATCTACAAAAAGGCAAAAAATGGCCTATATACAAAAGGGTGTCAATGCCTTAGGGCTTACAAAAATATCTCCCTTCGAGATAAATCTTCCTCAGATCTTTTTATTGAAATTAATGTCTCATCCTTGCATGTCCTTGTTGTCCATGTCGGCAAAGGAGTCACCTCCATGAATGGTCCTCTTCAGATCTTTCACAGCTACCGCATTCATTTCCTGGTCTTGTGTCCACTTTCGAACCTCCCTAGCCGAGCTACTTTGAATGCTCCTGAGCTCAGAATAGATACACGTTTCTTTTCATTCTATTGATCTTCCTCTCCCTAGTCAGACCACCATGGTTCGCCCTTAGCTCACTCCCATTGGTTGATCAGATTCCACATAGATTCCTCAGGTGGTCAAAAGCTCCCTCTACGGAATCTCATGTCGATGAGACACTAATCGTGTCTCCCCGATGCAATTATACCTCTCTGCATCCATCGGCAAGACAATTGGCATCAGTCAGAAGTCATAGCGAGCTTCACTGAGTCACACCAATACCCTTTCCATTGCTTAGTCATCTGCATTCGGCAAGAGCGCCTTCAGTCGGCAGGAGGTCATACTGCTCTTTGTGAGTTATATCGTTGTGCTCCTCTGTTGGCAGGACATTGTATGTCAGTGAGAGCTCATGTCAAAGGAAATATACTATTGGCGAGCCCATTTCATGGTCAGGGAGACTTCCTTTGGTCAGGGAGACCTTCTATCGAGTCCCTTTACTCTCGACAAAACCTCCATACTTCGGCTAGACCTCCCAACGAAAACAAGTATTCTCCTCGAGCTCCTATTTTGTTTCGGCAAGACCTTTTTGGGTCGGTGAGAAGTTTTTCCGAGCCCCTAAATATTTCAGCAAGCTCCTTCAAGTTGGAAAGACTTCCTTTCTTCCCGAGACCTCACACCGAGGTCATCTCTTTCGCCAAGTTGTTCACTAGTCGATAGGACATCTCTGGGTCGCTGAGACTTCTGAGCGACCCTTTTTGTTTTCTCCTCGAGCTACTCCATCGGCATGACATTTGGGTCAGCAAGACCTTTTTCCAACCCCCTTATCCTTGGGTGAGCACGAAACAAGTTGGAGAGACATCCTTATATCAGCAAGATCTCATGTCGATGCCAAACTTTCTCGGCGAGGTCTTTTTGTTGTCGGCGAGACTCCTACCGAAGGAAAAACACAAATCGAGGACCCCTTTATCTTTCGGTGAGACATTCTGGTGAATGCACCAACCTTTGCCCTGACCCCATCCTTTTGGGAAGACATCTTGCAGAAGGAAAAACTTTAAGCTGAGAGCCCCCCAATGAACTACCGTCAACGTGACCTCTTGCATTCGACAAGACCTTTTGTCGAAGATGCCTCCCCTCGCCAAGACTCACCCTTCTATCCGGGAGACATGACCATATCGGTAAGAACATTTTATGAGCACACAACCCTATACCGAATGTGTCATCACCTCGGCAAAACACTTGTTATCGGGGAGACTCCTACCGATCTTCATTACTGTTGCCGAAACATCGGCCCGTCGGCCAGACATTCACCGGAGATGATTTTATTTCCCTGATGCGACCATTTCCTCTGGATGATGCCGTCATTCAGTGAGAGCCCTTTTATTCGATGAGACATCCTAAAGGTCTTGGTGAATCTCTCCTTAGAGGATTTTCATGCCAAACTTGAACAAGGTTGGCTTCCAAACTGAGTTCCCTATGACCTAGCATCAGATTCATGACTTTTTCCCTTGTACAAATGCTCCATTTGGCCTTCTCAAACCTCTGTCACATGATTTATCCTGCTCGATTGAGCCTATGGGTGAAAATTAGGTAACAATTATATTAATCATGATAGCATACCTTAGGTACCAATTGAAAGAAATAACTATGCACCACACATGTAAACTGAAAATAATGTATCTAATTTTTTATTTGATGTGATAGAAAATAACTGAAAGCTAATGAATTGTGGGGTGGCAGGTGCAATTGATGCGATGGTTATTATAGATATGAGCTAGGAATGTGATAGCTCAAATATTTGAAATGTGATTTGGCAGCAAAATAATCATGTTGCAAGTACTTATTTTAAAGTGATGATATTACATGTGGGTATTGTGAAATGAATGCATGTGAACTTGTAGTCAATATGACACCAACTAATTTGAATTTTTCTTTTCTACTTCTAGACGGCACTACAGGTACCTCCAGTGTTAGGACCCATTCAAAATGGTGATAAATATTAAGCTTTAGGTTCCTATGACATCAGGACCCTTTGTGAATGTTTAAAAATAGGTCCCTCTGAAGATATTGTGAGCATCATTATAACGTGCAATGTGTAATGAGATAAAATGAGAAATTAATCCTGAGTGATATCAAGGATTGATTTGTGTAGCTCAATCTCTAGGTCACCAAAAGTGCTTGGTATGTCATTTGCTACTGAAATAGCACTTTGTGTTTCAGATTCTATATTTAGTTCATTGTGAGCACCATATTGTTGAAATAGGGAGAATATAAAATCATATTTATGTAATGGCTTCTTATATAGCTTCAATATGTGGTTGTTTACAAGAAGTGAAAATTTGACTACATCTATTATAAGTAGCTTAACTACCCCATTAGGATAAACTTGATTGATTTCATTGGGAACCAACCACCTTTATTGGAGCTTCCCTTTGAAGTATTTATATCTTGAATAAAATAGTAGTGCCTAGTTCCCTATAGTGAACTTTGTTTTAATGTACTGATCATGCCAATTCATCCTTTATTGTTGTCCTACCTCAATGTGATGGATTGCTTCCATCCCTATTTCATCCAATCCATTTAAAGTATGCAACCTTTCCTTTTGAGATTTTGTTAAGTCCATTTTTAGTTCTACTATTTTTCTTAATGTTTTATATTCAAACTCAATAGGAAGGACTACTCTCTTACCATATACTAACTCATAAGGTGTAAAACTAGTGGTGGTTTTCTAGGTTGTTCTATATGCCCATACTGCTTTAGGTAACCTTGAAACCCAATCTTTCCTATGTAGCTATGTTGTCTTGGTGAGAATATTTTCAATATCCCTATTAGTGATTTCCACTTGACTATTATCTCGAGGGTGGTATGGTGTTGAATTCTTTTGTCTAATTTGGTATTCTTCAACTAGTTTGCTAAATAGGTCAGAAATAATTTGTGGACCTTAATTAGTGACTATTTCTCTAAGTACTCCACACCTAGTAAAATATATCCCCATACAAAAATTTAGGCACATTGCCATATTTGGAAAATTGTAATTCCTTTACTTCTACTCAATCAAGTAATCAATGCAATCAATAATGTAATCTGTTTTGTTTGATGTAGGTGAGATTAGTCTAATAAAGTCTAAATCCCACTTGTCAAAAGTTGATAATGCTAATTGAGGCTACAATGGAATTTCATCACTGTTTGTCGGTCTTCCCATCCTTTGGCATCTATCACAACTCTTGGTGTATTTAACATATTTGTGCAAATTTTTCCAATAACAACCAGTTGTGAGGATCTTAAATGTTGTTATTTTTTGCTACAAAATGGCCTCCACGTGGATCAACATGGTAAGCCTTCATGATATCAAAGATATCATCTTCTCTTATGCACCTTCTCATGATGTTGTTAGGGCTAGTGTAAAATAGATAACCATATACATAGGATTATTGAAAACATTTATATACTAGTTTTCTCTTTTCCCTTGGAGAAAAGTGTGGTGGAATATGCCCTCTTACTAGATATTTGACAATATAAACATACTAAGGTATGTGTACATTTAGAGAAAATAAGTGTTCATCTGAAAATGAATCATCCACCACTCCTTTAGTTGATTTTGTTGGAAATCTTGATAGAAAATATACCACTACATTTGCTTTACTAGGTTTTTCCACTATGGTAATGTCAAATTATTGTAGAAGAAGCAACCATCTTACCAATCTACCCCCAACTACTAGCTTTTTCATCAAATATCTAATTTTTGTATGGTCTATATGGACAAAAACTAAATAACTAGTAATATAGTGCTTGAATTTATTAATATCATACACCACTACAAGCATCTAATTTTCTATAACAATATAGTTCAATTATTCTCCTTGAAGATTCTTGCTGATGTAGTAAATTGCATACTCCTTATTACCTTCTTTTTGACCCAAAATTGCTCTGATAGTAAAATCTAAAGCATTTGTATATATACGAAAAGGTAAGGTCTAGTTTTGTCCCCTCAAAATAGGTGCTTGATTAAGGGCTTTCTTCATCTCTTCAAAAGAGTGTTGAAACTCTAATGTCCATTCAAATTCAATTTCCTTAATAAAAAAAATGGTGTAGCAATTTTATTGATATCTTTGATAAACCACATGTAGTAGCTTGCATGACCAAGGAATGTAGATATAATAATGCTTTTGTAGAATAGGTAATATAGATATAATTTCTATTTTGTGTGGATCAACCTGAATCCCTACATTGGATATAAAGTTCCCTAGTACAATTCCTTGTTACATCATCATAAATCACTTTTCATTACTGAGTGACAGGTTGTGTTCTCCACATCTCTTCAATACTTTTTCTAGATTATTGAGGGCTTCCTCATAGGTGGTGAAATAATCCATGTATATCTCCATACAGTCATGTGCATAGTAGAACAAAGTAGGCATAATTTTCCCAAGGACATGTAAATGTAGTTTTGTCTTGATCTTTTGGAGATTTTTTTATCTGATTGTAGCCACTGAAACCATCTATAAATGGAAAGTACTTTTTCCTAGCTAGAGAGTCAAGGACTTGATATATGAAGGGAAAAGGAAAGTGGCCCTTCCTAGTTGTATTCAGTTCCCTATAATCTATAAAAAATCTCCATTTTTCACCTTTCTTAGGAACAATTACCAAAGGTGAGACCCATTCACTCTTAGATATGGGATAGATAAAACCTGCATCAAGAAGCTTTTGAATTTCATCTTTCACTATGTCTTGCTATGCATACATAAGTTAGGATCTATGCCTTTCATATCATGGTAATCATATGCATATTCTGCTAAGTGTTCCTACAACACTGTGTGTAAGGAATTATATTTTTCTTCAATCAAGGCATTGTTTATATTCAATATTTTTCTTGGGATGACTTCTGATTCCTTAGATGATTCTTGCATAAATTAGAGGTCAAGGCTTGGAAATATTGGAAAAAACTACTATGGTAATAAGGAATGAAATATCTCAGATACTTCTTCAAAGGAATTGGTGGGTATCATACTTTGCAAGGGGTATTTTAGGCATGTGAGATAGTCATGTTGTTGTGGGCTCCTACTGCAATCATTATGAATTATGTGAGCAATGATCTCAACTTCATCATGATCATCCAATAGACGGTTGTGTTCTATGGTCAGTAAATTTTGTAGGGAATAACTATCTTCCTCATCTAAAGTAGGCCAAATAGTTTTCTCTAGGTTAGCATATGGTTGTGCTGGAGGATAAAGAACCAAATTCTTGGTTACTATCCCATTGGATATTATCATATTGCTATACCTACGACCTATGAATGCATCGGTTATAAGTAACTAGGGTTAACTAATTAGGGTTTGCCTAGGATGGGTGGGTAGCTTGTAGGATTAACCTTTGGCTATAGAACTATAAAATTAGTAGGATATTCCCAAGAATCCAATACAATAACAAAGTCTTCAATGATTCCTTTAGGCTTAATTTTTGACCTATAAGCTAATTGTAGAACAGTTTGTGTAGGTGTAAGGTTAGATAACTGAAGTAATTGCATTGTTTCTTTGTCATAACATGATTTTTTCCTCCAAGTCTATCAAAGTATTCTTGATGAGGGTGCCATTAATCTTGATGTCCACTACTAGACTACTAGGATTAGTATACTTAGGGACAATGATGTTCCCTAACATGATATCTACAAGGTTTGCCAAGACATGCACTATCTGAGGAACCTTCCTTTTTCTCCCTGGTTTCTTAAGACATAGATCCCTCACATTTTTAGTATAAATATGGATGTCTTTGATAGATTGGATAAGTGGAATCTTGATTCTCACATCTTTTAATTGACCTAAGAGGTTTGTCTTAGCTTGTGTGTGATGCTTTTCAATAGACAGGCATTCAAGAAAAGGAGGATTTGGACTTGTGATAGTTTGGTGTACCTGATTTGACTCAAGCACCAAAGGTGTTTTTTTTTAAGCTTCAAATGTAGTTTCATCATCCTCCGTCTCTTTAATTTGAGGGGATGAAGGATTAGAAATTTTTTTTCTTGATTAGAGGTGGAAATCACTCACCTCTACCCCATAAGTGGGGTATTGTATAGCTTCATTAGTATAGGCCTTCTAAATAGGATTGTTGTTAATGTTAGGTACAATTTGGGTAGGTATTTATGGTTTCTTGGGTGGTTGGGATGTAGGATTTGATGGAGGAATGATAGATTGTTGTTGTGGTGGAGGAGAGAGCATAGGTTGTTGATAGTTCATATTTTGCTGCTACCACTATTGGGATTTTTTCCACTAAGGCTGCCACTGATTTTGTTGTGTTGGCCATTGGGGGTTACAATTAGAACACTAGAAATTTTCTTGTCACCAAGGATTTGGATGTTGTTGGTTCCAATTTTTTCTATGGCCATTTTTGAGGGTTTTACCACTAATTTTGGTTTGTTGGCCAAGGCTAAGAGTTTCAAGTAGAAAAGTTATGATTCTCGATAAGAAAGGATGAATTAAAGTTAAGGGGGTCTTATGGCATACCTTGTATTTTTTTCCATGGAATCCTTTGTGCTATATAAAATAGTTGTCCATCATCTCCTTTAGTTGGCTGAAAATGAGGTTTCTTAACTTTATCTTGTTGGATTCTAGCCACTCTCTTGTATTTATAGTTTTCTTTTCTTTTCCTATAGCTTGGATAGTATTTAGTGAGCATGGCATCAGATTCCTCTTGCTTATTATTAATATGGAGAGTATCCAACTGAGATTCTAAATGGTTGATAATGTCCTCCTTCATGTTGGACAATAGGTTGCTTAACTCTATCTTTGAAACCCTTGTGGATGATTTACTAATAATGGATGTCTTATCTCCTCTTGGCCTTTTAGTGAAGGTCTTGGAATAATTCCTACAAACCTTATTGATGTATTGAAATGGTATTTGATAAATATATGCTTTTCCAATGAGGTTCAAGGCATCCATATAGTCATGATTGACTCCCCTCAAAAGGACTAACTTGAGGGACTCTCCAGACAACTTGTTTTGTTGGTTTTTCTTCAAAGAAAACTGAAATCTCTCCAAATAATCTTCTAATGACTCATCATCCTTTTGTGAAATTATAATATTTTTATCTTTACTCCTATCAGGTCCCCTACAATAGTCTTGATACTTCTCTAAGAACAATTTCTTCACAGTGTCCCAATCAAGAAAAACATCCCTTCCTAATCCCATAAACCATATTAGGGTTGCATCTTTTAGAATTGTAGGGAAGATTTTGGACCTATGCACATAAGAAGTATATCATAACTTCTGCACATGGCATAAAATTCAAACAAAAATTTATCTGGGTCCTCAGTCATTAACCCATAAAAGAATGGTAAGGCTGAAGGAGGGTTGTTCTTCAACACTATAGCCCTTTCCTAGTTAGTGATTGAGAAATCAAATGTTGCACATTCAAGATCATCATCCACTACATCCCCCATGGTGCAATATGTTCCCTATGTAAGTGTAGTAGATGTTGGTGATAGGGATGTTTCTTCTTTAGTATTACCCTCACTCTAAGTACTAGGTTCACAAATTTCTGCTATAGCTTCTTGGTATGAAGAGGGAAGGAATCTACCTAAAGAATCTCTTTACCTCCACATGTACATGAAATGTGGCTTTATATAGCAGTGATACTACAAAATGTTAGTGTATCTTCTGGTGTTGAGAAAGATTAAGTCTAATAGTTCTAATGCTAAAAACAAAATGTAAACTATGAAAGTTTTAAAAATAAGTCTATGAAGATAGCACCATCCTCAACAATGATGCCAAAAATCTAGACTCTAAACTAATGCATTATAAATTTGGTAGAACCTACATAATTCATAGGTTTATTTGATTGAATAATCCACTCAACATTGCAAAAACTACATTAAAATGTCAACCCCAAGGTTTGTAAACTTGTGATGGTGCAACATTGTATATACCTTTAGGGACACAAAACTACCTAAGCTATCCTATTCATGTTATTCTACTTGTTGAAAATTCACAAAATTGCAAAATAGTAAAATACATAAAATAGAACTAATGGGTATGGGTACCTACAACTTAGACTATAACCGAACTGTTGCTAATAAAACGTTAATGTATCAATTCAAAACTGATAAAAACTAATGAATCAACTAGTTTAACCTATGGAGTACTACTTTTTAACCATTACGTGCATGTTCATGAACATTTATTACCAATAAAAAAAGTATGAGATTCTAGTTTATCTTGCATATAGTTCATGAAGTAATGATAAACAAGAAACAACTATTAAACAAAAATAAACAACTAGAAAATGAAGTGAAGAACAATTACCCTGAGTGGCCTTCTCAAGTGGTTGTTCTCACTTTAATTGAAACCAAATCTAACTAACAAATTCTATGCATCCAGTCAAATTGACGTCATTCATTGCATATCATCAAAGGTTTATATAATATCTTCTCACAAATTGTACTCAATCATTTTGAATATGCATTATGTCTTGAAACTGAAAATAAATAATAATAAAAAAATTGAAAATCCAATTAACTTATCTATGGATTCAACCATCAACTATATATAAGCTTGAGGGAATCTTATTCAAAGCAACAGCTAACCATAATCATCAACTTCCACTCCTAAATAGGAGAGTGTATAGTTAAGATTGAATTGTTCAAACCATAACTAAAAATAAAGAAGAATCCTAATAGGACTAAAACTCTATTAAAAAATTGCATTTAAATAAACAAATATTTGTCAAAATCCTATCAGTAAAGGAATCCTTCTACTTTAGGGCTTATTAACTAGTCATACTAATGACATTCAACCTCCATTAGGTGTCTTTAATCAACAATCACCACATTCAGCTTAATCTGGAACTCCCCTATTTTGTTTTCCCAGTCTTCCTTTTGTTGTGGGTTACAACATTCAATTTCTACATGCTATAGTTACTCCTTGGCTGAAAAAATGTTAATTCACAAAGCATGTACAAAATACTAACTATCATAATTAAAATATAGAATTCCATCCATATTTCATGCATAACTACATGTAAACCATGCAATACTATTATGTCATAACCATATTTCCATCATTATATTTAGGTCCAAGTCTACATAATAAGTATGAAAAGGGTAGTATAATATAGGAGTATTATCTAGAAAATATATCTAAAAGTGTCTAAAAGTATGTATGAAAGAAACATAAAATTAGCTAATAACTAGACCCATCACTGCACACTTCATAACACACTCTTGTTGAATGAACAAGATAACTAAGAGGGGGGGTGAATTAGTTGTATCAAATTAAAACATCAAAACCCTCAATAGTAATCAAATCCACATGCATTCATCAAACTCTTATTTTTTTAGTGTGATTAAACATGAAATGTAGATAACAAAAACTAAAATCACATGTTACACAAGAGAACACTAGATTTACATGGAAAACCTATTGTGTGGTCTCACAACATGCCCCAAGACTGAAAAGGCTTGGGGAACCAAGTGAAAATATGAATTCTATGGTAGGAGCTAACAAATTGGAAGATCACCAAAAGTGAAAAAGAAAAGAGAAATCTTTAGTTTAAAGGAAAGTATTTTGTATAGTGAGTGTTTCGTGCACTGGATACCAAGTACCAGAAACACAAAAAGGATAAAGGTAAAGTTAAGTTCAAATGAATGGCTCTAGTAAGTTGGAGTTCTAGTATAATTGAGGTCCAAGAAGGTAAGTGGGTAAAGCTGAAATCGGGTACTGGGTACCGGGTTGAAATGTGAAGTAAAATGTTAAAAAAAAAATTTAAAAAAAACCTGTACAATAGTCCCGATGATCCAGTATACATGCAAGGATTTGTGATATGTTTTTGGAAGTGATTTTTTGTAGATTTTTGCATTAATATTTGAATAATGGTTTTATTTATATGAGATATGGTGGCATATTTGTTTAAAAAATGGATTTAATATTGGAATTTTGTGATCGTAAGAGATATCAACTGTGATGCAAAGCTCAGGTATGGACAGGAAAATTTGAGTCATGGTTGGAATAAAATTCATTATGGTTTTATCACTCTAGGATGTGATAATGCTGATGGCTTTGAGTCCATTGGGGTACCAAAGATCTAGGTATTTCACTTTTGGTGGAAAAAAATGCTAATCTTTGGGAGAGCCCATTCCTGAGAGTGATGAAGTTGGAGCCAAATAATATATAGGGGAAGCCCCTATATATTATCATGATTCAAGTTTTTTTCATGGCCAAGATTCCAGATAAAAGTAAAACTCGAAGAGCTTCAACGAGTAATTGGAGTTGACTTCCATTGACTTCAATTACTAATCTCCTATTGGTCATAATATTCCATGTGGCTTGATGAGATTGGTCCTTCAGATTCCCTCTCATGTAGATGTCTTATCCTATCTGAGCCTTGTGTTCTATAAAAGGCTAGAGGATGCTTAATTTTATTTTTAAGTTCAAAATTTGTGGATGTCGGAGGAGAAAAAACTTCTTTTAAGTTTTGTTCTTTTTTCCTCTTTTCTGAACCATTCGGGCGTAAAACTTTGTATGCACATATACATTAATTGATATCAGAGCTTTATGGATAGCTACCTATCTAAGTATCTTTTGTAGCTATTTTTGTGAGTTTGGCTGAACAAGATAGTGTGTTGCATTGTTTAAGGGTGCATATAGAACCTATTCGATGTCCATAAACAAAACCCTCTCTTTAAAAGCTTGCACCATTTTATACGTAGTTGTGAAGCAATATGGTCGAAATATAAAGTGGTTTGCTCAATTTTGATTAATTCTTTGGGGCATCCATGGAGAATAACTAGGAGATTTATTTAATTTTTTAATGTTTTGCTTTAGATTAGATGTTGATATTTTTTTTGAAAATTTTCTAAAAAATACAAGTGAATGGAAATAGTTTTGTTGAAAATATTTTATTTTCCATGAAATTGTTGAATGCTAAATGCTAAATTTACTTAAGTGATAGAAAGGAAATTGGTGGAGATGTTTTGAAATCCAATGTTAAATTTATTGCTTTCATGAATTTCAAGTTTATCTTTTCAAGTTGGAAAGCTGATTTTAAAATTTTCAAAGAAATAGTACAATAAATGTAAATGTGTATGTGTATGTGTCTACTCGGAATATGTCCCTAAAGGAAAATAACAACAAAATTATTGCATCATTACCCGAGACCTATGTTTAGTGCAATCATGACCTGATTTACTGAGACTTGGGATTAAATAGAAGTCAATCTTTGTTTTGTAAATGTAGAATTCTTTCTTAGGTTGTCTTTGTTTCATATCTTTCAAGAAAGGTAGGCTTTTTGCAGTCTTGTCTGTGGAGATTCTATACGAGCTATTTATTGTGAGTAAAATCATTGTCAATAGGAATCGACATGAGAAGGAGGGCAACATTTTCCATTCCGGTGGTCATGCTCGGATACACATGATTTTTTTTAATTTCTTTGATATTTTCAGGTTTTACCTTTTAGAGGTGAATTTGTGTTTTGAAATACCCTTCCTATTTTGGCAAGAAGCTTGTAAAAAACACAAAACTTGACACAAGCTAGTTTTCGTGATGGAAATTGGAAAACTTTGTAAAATCTTTAACCAAAAATTGCATCGTTTGAGTTTATTTACCTTTGGAAGAGTCACTGAATGTAGAATTCATGATACAACTGATCATGGTGAAATTGAGTGTGAAATTTTCTTAACTAGGGTAAGTCTAGCCATAAGTGGAGCAATTTCACTAACAGAAGAAGTTTTAATTGCAAAAAGAAAAGGAATTTCCATGTGAGAAACTTTTAACCCTACTAGAGTTGGAAATATTAAAAAATCAACCATTGAACCAAAACAGTTAGAAACTTGTGATTATTTTAAAAAAAATCCTAACGTCTTGTAGGTGAATAGGTGAGAATATTGAGATTCAGAGATATTCCATCATAAACAAGGAGAAGATATGGATGATCATCATTCCCTGTATACGTGGAAAATACAAATAACGAGATAAAGCATGAAAATCAAGTTGAAGATGCATGTATTATGCTTCAAGTTTAAAATGCATTAGATATAAAAAGACATTTCCCTGATTTTATGCAAGATACACAATATCAAGTTTTTACTTTTTCTCTTTTTGATAACAATATAAATATAGATATATCTTGGTCTAACACAATGCAAAGTAAAGATAGAGTCAGAGATATGAGGGATTTTAGAAGAGAAGGAAATGAAGAAATGAAACAACCATTCATGGAAATGGACTAGGGCTGGAAGAAGGTATAGTATTGCTGCACCAAATGATATGTGTGCAACCGGTCTCTAATGAGATCGTTTACATACATTTAAGCCAGATTTTGGGTAAGTACACCTTCAAATTTATGATGTTTAAATATAAGAAACTTAATATTTTTCATTATTATAGTAGGATACTGAAGATGTTGATAAGGGAATTTAAAGATAAACTTGTTGTAATTTGTACTAAAAGTGTAAAAGAAATAGCTATAGAAATTGAAATAAAATTCTTAGTTAGAGTTAGTTTGTTGTGATGTTAGAGTTAGGGTAGTTAGGGTTAGCTTATTGCTAGCTTAGCCTAGTTTTATTTTAGGGGTTTTATTATTTTTTTTCTTTTCCTTGCTCAGCTTCTACATTAACAAATTTTTCTTAAATATATCTTGAACATGAGAGTGAAATTGAAACAATTTGCTAAACTAAATTGAAATAATAAAACCATAAACAATGAAACTCACTTTTAAGAGAAATAACTACCAAAAAAGATATATATACATGTGTGTGTGTATCACGTATATACATCAGATGTCAAAATCCTTGTCTAAAATCAAAAAGGAGGATTCAAAAGAAAGGTGAGAAAAGTTGCAAATAGTAGTAGTTATCTAGTCAATTTGGGACACCTCTTCTATCATGGCTAAATAGCCTATGTAGGCGAGTTCCCAATGAACTTCAAAATCTTGGATATGGAGATTAGTAAGATAAGGCCAAAGTGGAACCACTTCCCCATGATTCGGGAATTGAGGAATATCATCCATGGAGGGAATCCCAATGGTCGAGTGTGCAATAGCTAAAATGGTGTACAAATTCTCCAAGAATTTTGGTTTAACTATTAAGTTTGTAGCAGCGCACGCATCTTCAATAGGTAACCCAATGTCCAAGAGTGAAGCTACAAAATGAGAAGCTATGTCAGAATAAAAATAGAAGTAGCGGCTAGACGCAACATATCTTTCCCCAAGGACCAAGCATAAATTTGGCACAGTAAAGATGGAAGTCCTAATAATGAAAACCTTTTCAAGCCTTTGTGATGTGATGCTTCCCAAGAAAACATTTTTTCTACGAGAACAAATTAATAAAATGGGATTATCCATAATCAAGAAGCAAAAATTAAAAGCTCAAAACAAAATGGAATTACATGAAAATAAAAGAGAGAGAAGAAAGTGCAGAGAGTTTGAGGAGAAATGAACAAATTTATAGAAAGCCATGACCAGCATAGTGGTACATAGTTTCCTAGAGTTTGTTAGAAATTGTATGTGTGAGGTGGCAACTGGTTAATAATCTTCAGAATTAAAGGTTAAATCAAATAAATTCTTTGTACATGTTTGGTGAAATTGCTTTGGAATTGAGTAATACAGAGATTTTGAATTAATAGGGGGTCATTTCCAATTGTTTTAAAAAAATTCATAATGATTATTGAGGTGTTAAGTGTGCAAATTATACATGAGAATGAGGTTGGAAAAATGTTACATGTCATCACTTGAGGAAATAGAAAGATAACATGTGCTGAAATAGGCATGTGAATTTAGTGTTGAATAGTGTGATCATTTTTCAACATAATCATAACATTCTGATCCATTAATACAATGTAGTATCATCACATTGAGATAGTTAGAATTTTTTTTGGAAACTACCTTAAATTTAATTGAAAAGGGGTGGTAGCTAATGTTCCTAAATTTAGATTTAAATTTGGTGATTAAGTGATCTATTGCTAAATTTTAATTTATGCATATTTTTTAACATACAGTAGGCTACAGCTAGTTAAGATTTGGCATAATTGATAAAATTTAGCTGGAAACACACACTTACAGTTAATTATTAAATGAGTTTTTGGGAAGTAGTGAATTGATGAAGGGATTTACATTGAATGAAAAATGAAAAAGTAACCTTTGCTACCACTGTAATTCCCAACCTAATAGTGGTGCTTCAATGCTTGCAAGTTGATAAATGAGCTATTATTGCAATATCAAAAGTATAAATGAGCTATCATTGCTATATCTAAAAAAAAAACAAAGTGATTTCAACTCTTTAGGCTATCTAAGTAACTCTACTAGGGCTATGGACACCTGACTAGAAGTAGAGCTATGTTTGGGGGGAATTACAGAGATAACCATGTCGGGGCTATGGATGCTTAACTGGTAGCAAGGCTCTATCCCTGGTTGGCTTTGGAGGATTACTATATTATGTAGTTCAATGTTAATGAACTAATTCTATTTACTAAGTTCCAAAAAATGGAATTAATCAAGAGCACACACAGATGTTTCTGGTGGAGTTTTATTTTTAATGCCAGAATCTAAGTACAAGTAGAAAGTTATTGTTTTAAAATATGTATAAGTTCTAATTTACAACTAGTGATTTAATTTTAGGTTCAATTTTAAATTTGGTTTTATTGGTTGAAAGTTGTTGTGTGGTCTCACAACATGCCCCAAGATTGAAAAGGATTGGGGACCCAAGTGAAAATATGACTTCTATGGCAGGAGCTAACAAATTGGAAGATAACTGGAAGTGAAAAAGAAAAGAGAAATCTTTAGTTTAAAGGAAAGTACTTCATATAGTGAGTGTTTCGTGCACTGGATACCGGGTACTAGAAACATAGAAAAGGAAAAAGGTAATGTAAAGTTCAAACAAATGGCTCTAGTAAGTTGGAGTTCCAGTATAATCAAGGTCTAGGAAGGTAAGTGGGTAAAGATGAAACTGGGTACCGGGTACCAGGTTGAAATGTGAAGTAAAATGTTAATTTTTTTTATTAAAAAAAACCTATACAATAGTCTCAGTGATCCGGTATACATGCAAGGATTTGTGATATGTTTTCATAAATGAATTTTTGTGGATTTTGGTATGGTGGCATAATTTTTTTTTAAATGGATTTAATATTGGAATTTTGTGATTGTAGGAGATATCGATTGTGATGCAAAGCTCGGGTATGGGTGGTCATGCAAATTTGAGTCATGGTTGGAATAAAATTTAGTCTGGTTTTATCACTTTGGGATGTGATAATCCTGATGGATTTGAGTTCACCGGGGTACTAGAGATCCAAGTATTTCACTTTTGGTGGAGATAAATGCTAATCTTTGGGAGAGCGCATTCCTGAGAGTGACAAAGTCGGAGCCAAACAATATATAGGGGGAAAAAATTCTTCCTTATCATTTTGAATGTATGGGAAGCCCCTACATATTATCATGATTCAAGTTATTTTCCTATAGAAAATTCCAAATAAAAGTAGAACCCAAAGAGCTTCAACGAGTAATTGGAGTTGCCTTCCATTGACTTCAATTACTATTCTACATGCCTTGATGTGATTGGTCCTTTAGATTCCCTCTCATGTAGATGTCTTATCCTATCTAAGCCTTGTCTTCTATAAAAGGCCAGAGGATGCTTAATTTTATTTTTAAGTTCAAAATTTATGGATGTCAGAGTAGCAAAAACTTCTTTTAAGTTTTGTTATTTTTTCTTGTTTTTTGAACAATTCTAGCGTAAAACTTTGTATGCATGTAGACATTAATTGATATTAGAGCTTTATGGATAGCTACCTATCTAAGTTTCTTTTGTAGCTTGTTTTGTAAGTTCGGTTGAACAAGACTGTATGTTGTACCATTTAAGGGTGTATACAAAACCTATTCAGTGTCCATAAATGAAACCCTCTCTTTAAAAGCTTGCACCATTTTATACGTAGTTGTGAAGCAATCTGGTGAAATATAAAGTAGTTTTCTTTGTTTTGATTAATTCTTTGGGGAATCCATGGAGAATAACTGGGAGATTTTTTTTTTATGTTTTTCTTTAGATTCAATGTTGATATTTTTTTTGAAAATGTTCTAAAAAATACAAGTGAATGGAAATAGTTTTGTTGAAAATCTTTTATTTTCCATGAAATTGTTGAATGCTTAATGCTAAATTTACTTAAGTGATAGCAAGGAAATTGGTGGAGATGTTTTGAAATCCAATGTTAAATTTATTGCTTTCATGAATTTCAAGTTTATCTTTTCAAGTTGGAAAGCTGATTTTAAAATGTTCAAATAAATAGTACAATAAATGTAAATGTGTATGTGTATGTGTCTACTTGGCATATGTCCCTAAAGGAAAATAACAACTAAATTAGCACATCATTACCTGAGATCTATGTTTAGTGCAATCATGACTTGATTTACAAAGACTTGGGACTAAATAGAAGTCAATATTTGTTCTGTAAATGTAGAATTCTTTCTTAGGTTGTCTTTGTTTCATATCTTTCAAGAAAGGTAGGCTTTTAACGTTCTTTTTTGTGGAGATTATATACAAGTTGTTTATTGTGAGTAAAATTGTTGTCAACAAAACCCAATGAGGGGAAAACCACAGTGAGGATTAGCATATAGTATAAGTAATAGAAAAACTGATACAAGAGGGCTCACTACTAGAATATGACACATTTTCCAAAAAGGCTCATGACTACGGCTCATTTCCATAGAAAGAATACAAGAAGATAGAAGAGAAATTTTTCACAAAGAATACTTCTCAAAGCAGCAAGGAATCCACCACAATTGCTTGCAGACACTTTCACAGTCATGCATGAAAGTTTTTGGATGCCTTCAGCTCACTACCTAACACTGAAATTTGCACTACTCTACTCAAATTCGTATCACACACATCACTCACATTTATCACACATCTATCTTACTTATTCCTTCTTTCATACTTCAACTCACAACTATTTATATCAACCTCAACCTCAAAAACCTTCTCCAATGTAAAAAACTAGTAGTTACACTTACAAATTCAAAATAAGTTAGCATGTAAACATTTCTGTGGTGGATAGGAACAAAGATGACCTACATAAATCCTTAATTAAGACCCAAATACATCCAAACATACCTTAAAACACTTTCATAAGCTTTGCATGTATTGTTAACACAAGGTCGGCCAATAGCAATGTTAAAACACCATAATCATTCAATACATGCTTCCTTAAATCAATTTGAAACTTCTGAAAAAAAAATTCCTTGAGTATGATCTAGAATATTCCATGAACTACTTAAGATTCATCAAACACTTCATCCAATATCGCATGATACAAATAATTCATCTCATAACAACTATTAAACCTTATTTGCATACTAACAAAATGAAAATCACTCTGTACTACACCAAATCAAGTAAAATATTGAATATAGAAAGATATAAGCATTATAAGTAACTTCCCAAATCTGCACAACTTGAAGCCAAACAACAAAGAAATACAAAGAAAATAAATATATCCTAGGCCACAAAAAACATCATGAAAGATTAGTTCATACACTAGTGAAAATATCTCATACTGTACAATGATCTAGAATACCAAACCTATAACAACCTTAAACAACATATCAAATATGCATAGGTATAGCCTCAACATGGAGGAAACATGGATCACAATACCAAAGGACACTTTGACCACTTGCTCAACATGGTTTACTCTATTTATCAAATTTTCTCAAAAGCACATGGAAACCAAGTACCTAAGACATCATCTTAGATCATTACTTCATTTCAAGTTGTCTTCAAACACTACAACTAAAAGATAGCTACATGTACTCACAACACTTACTCAATATCTCAACTACACATGCACAACCTACAACAACCTTTTCCCCTCTTTTTTCATAAATTTCTCAATATCCTCTATATGTAACAAACTTCCTCAAGACATAGTTGACATTAATGACAACACCAATTAGTTGACTTCCTATTGATATCAATGAAAAAATGTTCATACTTGCAACAATCTCCCCCTTTGCCATTGATGGAAACACAAGATGTGAGAAACCACCAAAGAAAACATTAACACACTCCTCTTTTTCAAATTAGATAGCCTACATAGCATTCCTAAACTCTCTCCCCCTATAGGAGTCTCTCTCCCTTTGGAAATAATGATTAGACAACAAACACAACTTTCTCTCTTTTCCCTTAATAGATAAGCTTTTTCACATGATTCTCTCTCCCCCTTTGACATCAATGGAAAAGGATAGAATGTTTTTCATTGCTCCCCCCCTTTGACACTAAACCAAAATACTTGCTCTGAATACTCTCCCTTAGGAGTACACCTAATCAAATCAACAATTTAATAACTCATGATACTACATAGCCCCCTAAGACATAGCCACTAACATTAGTCTAGAAAAGAGGTAGATCCATAGATCCACTAGATCAATGCATCTCCATATGCATCTAGTTTAGACAAGGAGGGGCAATAACCAACAACTTTTCTCAAAGATACTCAAAAGTATCCTTAGGAGGAGTCTTAGTAAATATGTCAGTAATTTGATCCTTGGTAACTTACATACTCAATATTCACTTCATTCTCCATAACCTTCTCTCTAAAAAAGTGATACCTAATTGATATATGCTTTTTCCTTGAATGCATCACTAGATTCTTTAAAATGTTAATTTCACTTGTATTATCACAAAAGATAGATATAGGCTCATCATACACAACTCTGATATCCATCAATGTCTGTCTCATCCATAATACCTGTGTATAGCATGATGTTGTTTGTAATACATTTAGCCTCTACAGTTGACAAAGAAATTGAATTTTGCTTCTTACTCAACCATGACACCAATCGACATTGAAGAAAGAATGCACCACCATTTGTAATTTTCTTGGCATCAACACAACCAACCCAATCTACATTAGTATAATCATTTAATGTGAAATTAGTATTGTTAGGATACCACAAGCCATAATTTGGAGTACCTTTTAAATATCTAAATATCCTCTTCACATCTGCAACATGTGTCTCTTTAGGATCTTCTTGAAATCTAGCCACAAGAAAAACTATGTGCATGATATTCGGTCTAGTAGTAGTTAAATATAGTAGTCCACCAATCATAGATCTATACTTGCTTTGATCAACCTTAGGTGAGTCATCATCTTTGTTCAAATTACAACTAGTCACCATAGGAGTGCATACCAATTCAAATTCATCCATTCCAAACTTCTTCAACATATTTTTGACATACTTAGATTGTAAAATGAATATCCCTTTATCTGTTTGATTGATTTGTAGTCCAAGGAAGAAATTCATCTCCCTAAACATTGACATTTCAAACTCTTTCTTCATATTTTCAACAAATTTCTTACACATAGCTTCATTTCCTCCAAAGATAATATCATCAACATATACAACCACTATCAATATTTTGTCTTCCTCAATTTTGAAGTAAATATTACTATTTATGGTTCCTTTACTAAATCCTTGGTGTATCAAGTACCAATCCAATCTTGCATACCAAGCTATAGGAGCTTGATTCAATCCATATAGTGCCTTCTTTAACCTACATACCATATCTGGTAAATCTAACAACCGAAATCATTTTGGTCATTCCATGTAAACCTCTTCCAACTCACCATTTAGAAAAGAAAACTTAGCATCTATCTAATAAACCTTAAAATCTTTATGTGCCACTAATGCCAAAAAAATTTGATAGCTTCCATCTGAGCCACAAGATCAAAAGTCTCCTCTAAGTATATACCTTCAACTTGTGAGTAACCCTTACACACAAGTCTTTCCTTGTTTCTTACCACTTCTCCATTCCCATTTAGATCCAATTATGTTTTTGTTTTCTGGTCTAGGAACCAATTCCAAAGTCTATTTTTTCTCTATCTGCATAATTTCTTCTATTTCCTTCATCGAATGTTAATCTTTACATGCTTCACTCACTATTTTAGGTTCAACTTTAGAAAATAAACATAGATTTACCTCAAATTTAGTAGCTTTGCTTCTTATCAATACACCTTTCCTCTTGTCTCCAATAATCTGATCTTCAGAATGATTCTTTTGCACATACTTAGGGGATTTAAGGGTCTACTCTAGAGCTTCTTCCTCTTCATTATGCACTTCTTGTTCATCAACCTTTTCTTCTTCTTCTCTATATTCAGGTTCATCTAACACATATCCATCCACTACAATCAAATTTTGCAAGTTTTCATCAACTTTAACACTTGCACTTTCAACTATCATTCCTAGCCTTTTGTTTTAACATCTATAAGATTTTATTCTAGTAGAATATACATGGAAGATACCTTCATCAGAATTTTCATCAAACTTTCTCAAGTGTTCTTCTATTTTCATATAACATTTGTTTCCAAAAACTCTAAAGTACTTCATAGTAGGAATCCTTCCATACCATAGCTCATATGGAGTCTTTGTGCTATTATATTTAGCTTGAACTCTATTAAGTATGTAAAAAAAGTATGAATAGCTTCCCTCCAATATAATTCAGGTAGTTTTTCCTCTTTCATCATAATCCTTATGGCTTCTTGAGTAGTCCTATTTTTCCTTTCAACAACTCCATTCTGCTAAGAATTTCTAGGGGAAAAAAAATGTCTCTTTATTCCATGAACTTCACAAAATATATTAAAATCATTAGAGGTGAATTCACCACCTCTATTAGACCTCAAAAATTTGATTTTCAAATGTATTTCATTCTTAGCCATAGCTTTAAATACCTTGAACTTATCTAGTGCATCATATGTTTCTTTATGAAAAGCAACCCATGTCATCCTAGAATAATCATCAATCAAAAGCATAAAGTACCTATCACCTTGTATACTTCTCACCCTTGTGGGACCACAAAGATTTGTATGTACTAATTCTAGTAGTCTGGTAGCAAATTGTTCCTTTCCCTTGAAACTACTTGTTTATTTTCCAAATTGACAACTCTTGCAAACAACAATGATAGGTTTTATGATTCTTGGTAGATATCTCACTGCATGAATTGACTATTTCTTGCTAAATTATCAAAATTCATGTGACACATCCTCTAGTTCCATAACCAACTATCACTAATCTAAGGCATAAAGTAATGTCCATCAACACCCATAAGCTAATAAATGTTTTCATTTGTTCTCTTTCCAACAAGAATTATAGTTCTGGACCCTTTTCTAATCTCACTAATTGAACCTATTCAACAAATCTTAGCTCTTGAATCATCTCCAACTATAACTAATCCTCCATCATAATTTTCAGATTTAACAAACTTACCTTTGTCTCTGGTCATGATTAGAGTAGCCACTATCTACAACCCAGTAATTCTTATCTTCTTTAGCATGGAAAGTAGATACCAAAGTACCTGCAACCTTATCCTTCATCTCTGGAACACTTTCCTTCATACAATTTTTAGGGTTAGCAAAACTAGATTCTTCTTTTATAGCCAAAAACAAGCATTCATCATCATCAAAATATCCATAATCAGATTCATCATAAGAAATACCAACATCTTCTCTAACATAGTAAGCTCTCTTAATCATATTTCCTTTATTTTTCATTATTCTTATTGTTTATAGCTCTTTTTGGACATCTAGAAGTATAATTATTTTTTATATCATTGCAACTAAAACATTTGAAAGGTAAGTTACCTTTGTACTTATCAGTTCCCCTTTTCATCTTTCTCACAAAGTAGCTTCCACATCATTAATATCTTCTCCATCTGAATCTTCAAACTTCTTTAATTTACTAGCCTTGAAAATAGTCTCTACTTTTGTATCATTCTTCAAACCAAGTTTTCTCATTTCAAATGTAGTTAGTGTCCCAATCAAATGATCTCTAGAATATTTTTCAAAATCTATAGTTTCCTCAATAGTAGATACCTTTTCACTATAACAATCAAGAAGAGATCTAATAACTATCTTTACTACTTTAGATTCTTTAACTATTGTACCAAGATTTCTCATAGAACTGACCAACTCATCAACTCTCTGTATGCAAACTTTAATTGTTTCATCCTAAAACATCTGCATCATTTCAAACCGTTCCTTCAAATTCTGCATATTTTCTTGTTTGACCTTTGGGTCTCCTTCATAAATGCTTTCTAGCTTGTCCCAAACCTCTCTAGCAATCTTCAAACTCATAAATTTTACTAATTCAATTTTTGAAAGAATATTCACAATAATAAATCTTTCCTTAGCATTGATCTCATGTGCCTTGATCTCTACACTTGTACTTGGACCATTTGGAGGTGGAGTATATGCAAACATATAATCCTTTTCAATCTCATATCCTTGAGCTGCCAGAAATCCTTCCATCTTTGTCTTCCACAATGCATAATCTATGCCATCGAATCTAGGGAATTCCAAAGCAACCTTGTTCACCATCTTGGATCTACCTCAAGTGGTTAAGATCTTTTCCAAGGAACCTTGCTCTGATACCAATTATTGAATGAACAAGACAACTAATAAGGGGTGAAACAATTGTACTAAATTAAAACATGAAAATCCTCAACAGTAATCAAATCCACATGCATTCATCAAACCATTATTCTATTAGTTTGGTTAAACATGAAATGTAGATAACAAAAATTGAAATCACAAAATCTTACACAAGAGAACACCATATTTATGTTGAAAAACCAATGAGGGAAAAACCATGATGAGGATTAGATCACAATATAAGTAATAGAAAAACTGATACAAAAGGGCTCACTGCTAGAATAGGACACATTGTCTAGAAAGGCTCAAGGCTCACTACCACATAAAGAATACAATAAGATAGAATAGAAATGTTACATATAGAATACTTCTCAATACGACAAGGAATCAACCACAATTGCTCACACACTTTTGCAATCTTGAATGAAAGATTTTGGATACCTTCAACTCACTACCTAACACTAAAATTCACATTGCTCTCCTCAAATTTGCATCACACACATCACTTGCATTGATCTCACATCTATCTTACTTCTTCCTTCTTTCATACTTCAACTCACAACAATAATATACTTATTTATATCAACCTCAACCCCAAAAACCTTATCCGATGTCAATAACTAGCCATTACACTTACAAATTCAAAATGGTTCATCACCTAAACATTCTCATGGCATATAGGAATGAAGGTGACCAATGTAAATCCTTAATTAAGACCCAAATGGATCAAAAAACACCTCAACACACTTTCATAGACTTTGCATGTAGTGCTTGTATACACCTAAAAATGGTCACATTATAATAAGTCTGGTAATTAATTAAATACAAGTTATTTAATTAAATCATTAATTCAATCTACATATAAATAAATTTAATTATTTATTTATATTGTTCATTTTCTAATTTTTCTATCTTAATTAAATAAGCTTAGTTACTTATTTAATTTAATTACTTTTACAATTCTTCTTAATTAATTAAATAAGTTTTACAATTTATTTAATTTAATTATCATATTGCTTTATTTTGAATAAAGTAGATATTCTTTTTTTTCCAAAATCATAAAATCATCTTTAAATCTTCTAAAAAGCCATCTCACATTTAATTAAATATTTTAAATATTTAATTAGAAAATTCTTATCCATATTCCACACATAATTAAATACTTTTCAATATTTAATTATAAGTTTTCAAATCCATATGTCACATGAAATTAAATAATTTTATTATTTAATTGTTAAATTATCCCCAACCACCAAAACTAACTCATAACTAAACTTGATAAATGGAAATTTTCCTCTATTTTTGAGTGAAAGGTTTTGTGGGAAGGAAACATCTTCCTTTTTTCTCTAGCTTCCATCTTTCTCTCCAACTTCTCCATCTCTTATCGTTCATCTTACTAGACCGAATCTTAACTGTTGATCTTTTCCAACTAAGATTTTGCCTTCAAACATCTATAAATAAGACCTCTTGGCTCTTTGAAAATCCTAGAACTATTTGCATAATGTTAGAACTATAGTCAAGCATTCAAGTGATCAAGCATCTTAGCATAGCATTCTAGTTTCATTATCTTAGCATTTTCCAATAGTTGCATATCTACAATCTCATTTCACAATCATTTAGCATAGGAACTTAGTTTCATGCACTTTTGTATATTTTCTCATTCTCTAAGTTGTCATTCTACTAGGCTTTTGCTTACACAATCTAAGAGAAAATAGCTTTAAATGAATCATTGGAGATAGAGGATGATGATATGAATTTGAAGAATCTGTTTGTTTTGAAGTGTTTTACTCTTTTAGATTCTTTGATATAATTTTTCATTGGTGTGTTATTGAATTTAAGAGCTGACATTATTTCACACACACAGTGTTAACACAAGGTTGGAAAATACTAGTATTAAAACACCATAATCATTAAGTATACACTTCCTTAAATCAATTTGAAACTTTCAGAAAAAAAATTCACTTGAGCACAATCAAGAATAATCCACGAATTACATAAGATTCACCAAACACTTCATCCAAGCTAGCATCATAAAAATACTTCATCTCAGAACAACTGGTAAACCTTATTCTCATACTGACAAATGAAACTCACCCTATACTACACCAAATCAAGTAAAAAATTGAATACAAAAATATATAAGAATTATAAATAAATTCCCAAATTTTTGCAACCTAAAGCCAATCAATGGGAAATGTGGAGAAAATACATTTCTCCCAGGGCACATAAAACATCACTGAAATACTGGTTCACACTTGTGAATATAGCAACCTCTAACAACCTTAATAAACATATCATATCTGCACAGGCATAGCCTCAACATGGAAGAAACACAAATCACAATACTGGAGCACACTCTGAGCACTTGCACAACATAGTTTACTCCATTTATCAAAATTTCTCAAAAGCACTTAGAAACCAAGTACTAGAGACATCATCTAAACTCATTACTTCATTCCAACTTATCTTTAGGTAGTGCAACAAAAATATAGCTCCATGTACTCACAATACTTCAATATCTCAACTACACATACACAACCTACAACAAGCTTTTTTCCTCTTTTTCACAATTTTCTCAATATCTTCTATATGCAACAAACTTCCTCAACACATAGTTAAAATTAGTGAAAACACTAGTCAGTAGACTTCCTATTGACATAAATGAAAACACCTTCATACTTGCAACAACTCCATCAAATCAACCCTTATTTATACCATCTTCAAGCTTGAAAACATTCTCCAAGGTCAGTTGTGCACCTCAACCATGAAAATTCAAATTAGGTCAAAACTAAGAATTCATGTGGTGAAAAGGAATGAAAGAGGACCACTCCACATCTTAACTCGAACCTAAATCTATTCATACATGACATGCCATGCTTCCATAATCACTTAAGAAAATCCATAATTAGTGTAAACACCCAAGGTCAGCCAAACCTGTGTAAACACAATTAACATTTAAGTACATACTTCCTTAAATCCAAAGATGACTATCAAACTACACACCATACTTGAACACAATCTGGAATATTCCATAAACACCCTAAAAGATAGCAAATTGATCCGCACACAACTTTCACTTGAAGAATGTACACACCCATTACACTTAGACAACCTTCCACAAACCAGTACACAAGAAATCAACTTTTGAAGCAAAAATCCATGAAAAACTTTGATTGTAGGTAGATATGATCATTATCAACACACTTCTAGAATCACAAGACCATAAATCAACCTATGGAGAAATGTGGAGAAAAACCATTTCTCTCAGACACCACTACAACATACATTTCACACACTGGTGAACACAAATCTCTCTGCACAACAAACCAAACCAAGAAATTTTGGATATAGAATCTTTGAACACCTCTAACCAAAATTTCTAAACCACATAAGTAGATATTCAACCATGAAGAAATTCAGAGCAAAAGTAAAATACCACATTATACACTAGAACACCTCTACACTACACTATTTTCCTCTTTTATTCATTTTTTATTAAAATCACTTGAAAACCAAGCACTAGAGACATATAATCATCATCTTTAGCACTTCGTTATTATCACCAAACTAAATACAACTCAACTATACATCCATAGAGGCTTATCAAAGAAACACTAGAGCTTGAAACTAGTAACACTTACTAATGAAAACATAATGCAACTAATCAAAGCAACAACACAATCAATCATTAATGACAACACAAACATAAGCTTGCAACAAACTTTGCTAAGATTGTTGACATCAATGACAACACCAACTACTCATACTTGCAACATGGAAAATTTTCCACAGTCACATCTAGTGGACAAATTGATGTGACTTGGAGTGTGTTTGAGGGGAACAAGAGCATATTCAACAAAATATTGAGAAAATTTGATTGATATGATTCATTAGATTGGTAGGCCGATATTTTTTTCCACCTTGAGTGAAACTAGCTTGTATTGGTTATATTTGCACACATTAATGCTAGGAACATCTCAAAAAAATCTAGGGGAAGCATAAATTTGGCATAATATTTTTTATTAACTACCCCCATATTGTTGCATAATATATGCACTTACAAAACTCAATTTTTAGAAAATAGATAGTCAAAAAAAGTATGAATATTAAAGACTATTGGTGTAAATATGAGAGGAATTATAGGGGATCACCACATGTTCATGGATTCATATGGATGCATGAAGAACCAAATATGGACAATATTGATTAGACTAATGTAGATAAACTAATGAATGGGGTATGTACAAGATCATGATGGGCCAAAAAGTGGCGATATGATAGGTATGTGTAGAGTATGTGGCTGACAATTTTTTTCTTACCCAAAATTGATGAAATGAAAAGAGTTTTTAAAGAAGATTCTCAGCTTTCCACCAATATAAATTATTCTTTACTTTGAATTTAATAAATTATTATTATTCATTTTCTATTTGAATTATTACTAAAGTCCTGATTGATAGACTGATTGAAAAACATCTATAGCTTTCAAACAGTATCACAGTTTTTGAATCCAAAAAATGCATCACATTCTATGCTTCACATACTATAGGATTAAAAAGAATAAAATTGAATTTCATGAAGTTTTGACCAAGTTAAGGTTGTTAGACATATGAGTTTTTATATTTTTTAAAAGTTGTAATAAAAAATTCATAATTAATTATTTTCTTGGAAAAAAATTACAAAAAAATATGCATCACATCAGGACATGAGTCCTCTACTTATATCTAAAATCTTAGATAAAATTATTATCATTTTATTGCGGTTAGGTTGGTTAGACAGACACCTACTTACTTTTTCCCTAAAATTTAAGTACTACTGCATTGAAATTTCAAATTTTCACCAAATAATTTAAAGAAAAATAAAAATAAACCTAGTATTTTAGAAACTACATTCAATTTGCTATAGATTCTATTCTTACATATTTTTGAAATAATATAGATAACTTATTCAAGTTTTTATGCCAAGTTTCCTAACTTTGATTTTTCTAAATTTTTCACCACTTAAGGGCATGTTTTTTCCATGATGATCCTACACATACCCAATGATAAAGCATGTTTCCATGATATTGCTCATGCATGAAATGCTTGAGAATATTTCTATCATTGAAACATATAGGTATTTTTATAGTAAGTTAAAATAATATGCACAATTTTATATACCTTTCTTTTAATATAAAATATAAAATTGATAAATTATAATTTACATTACAGACATTCCAAAAAATTTATCCAAGTCCATATCTTAAAATCATAAGACAAATTGGGTTAGTGCATGATCATGGGGGTCCAAACTAGGCCCTTAGGTGGCAATGAAATTCATAAAAACAGATTTTGGCAACTTGACATAAAAAATTGAATAAGTTATTAACATAATTTGAAAAATATGTAGGAAAAAAATTTGTAGCAAATTGAATTTAGTTTCTAAGATATTAGTCCTTTTTTGGAAAAATGTAAATCTACTTGGTGAAAATCTGAAATTTGAAATAGTAGTACTAAATTTTCTGTAAAAAATAAAAAGTAGGTGTATGTCTGACCAACCTAAGTACAAGAAAAAAAAAATATTAATTTTTGAAACTTTCAATATAAGTAGAGGACACATGCTCGAATGTGCTGCATTTTTTTTGTAATTTTTTTGCAATTAAATAATTAGTTATGATTTTTTTATTAGAACATTTTAAAAATATTAAAACTTGTTTGTCTAACCACCATAACATGGTAAAAAATTTATGAAATTCAATTCTTTTTTTTTTCATCCCATAGCATGGGAAGCATAGAATGTGCCACATCTTTCAAAATAAAAAATATGAAAACATTTAAGAATTATAACTATTTTTCAATCAACCTATCAATCAGGACTTTAGTCAGAATACATGTAGAAAATAAATAATAATGATCTATATTATTCCAAATAAGGAATATCTTATATTGGTGGAAATCTAATAATTTTCTCAATAAACCATTTTTATTTCATTAAATTTGGATTAAAAAAGTTGGTAGCCACTTGTTTTTTCATATTTCCACTGTTTGGACCCCCATGAACTTGCACTCACCCAATTACATTTTTTTTTTTAGCAATGACAATGAAGAGATCATGAACACTATACAAAGAGATACAATGTGTATAGATGATGCATCTCTACAAAAAAATAGGAAAAAAAGGGTTTGTAGCTAATTATTTAATTTAATTTAATTATTTCAATTAACACAAACAATGTAATACTTTAATAGATCACTTAATTGACAAAAAAATTACTTAAATGTAATATAAGTACAATGCTTCATGGCCATTAAATTTTCAAGAATCTAGAGTATTTAAGGATATATAAAATGGTTAAATAAAATTTGCACCATTGAGAAATGATGATAGACTAAACTCACACAATCACTACATACTCCAACTATGGAGAGAATAATTATTAGCAATGTGTTCTATCAAAACATTAATTATATATATTGCAAAGTATGCAGCCAAAGATGAAAAAATATTGAAAACATAGCATCAAATGTTAATGTAGCTTATAAATATCAAAAAACTAGATGATTTAGTAGTAAGATCTTATAGGAGGCATCTCATTGAAAAACTAATATAAATGGATATTGGAGCCCAAGAAACAAGTCATATGCTACTAGAACTTCCATAAGTAGAGAGTAGTCGAAGGTTTTTCAACATAAATATATTAGACAAGGTATTCAAACATGTAGTTCTAAGTGTAGAAGATGAGAATGAAGAGAAAACAATATATTTCATTGATGCATATAGGAATAGGCATTTCACTATGGAAGTTGTCTCACATATTAACATATAAAAATCATGGATATATAGTCATTAATAAAAGGTGAAAAAAAAATAGAATGCAAGAAAAATTGTAGCTATTGTAAGAGTTTTATTTAGATTTCAATATATTCCTACATGTAACTTTGAAATTTTTTTTTATATTGGCTCATTAGAATTATTATTAGACAAACCATTATGAGACATTAATTTAGAGATATAGGTCACAAAAACAAATTCATAGTAGAAATATGGGATAGATTCAATTATAATCAATAACATTTGCAACAAACAATACTTGCTAAAAATATTGATAAAAATAGTGATTCAAAATTTGAAGACAATGATAATGTTTAGAGAACTACTACAAAAATGGATGTGAGATTATATCTATACTTCATCATGGAAAAATTATGTAAGTTTCAGAGGTATATATGTTGAGTAGAAGAGATATATAGATAACCATATTGGTGTAAAAAAATTGAAGGTGGAGAATACACAAACAAAGCTATAAATTTTATTCACGCCATTAAAATTAATGGTTGTCTAATTAATGATGACATACCACAATGTGTGGATTATGGAAACCTCACCAACAAACAAAATAAAGAAATTAGCATTATCATGTCCCACTATCACATATTTTAGGATGCATCACCCTTGTTTATGATAATCCAAGGAATAGTAGGAATAGGTAAGTCATATTTAATTGGTGCCATCAATCAAGCACATGAAAAAGGGGCTATTATAGATCAATCTCCTCTACTTCTACTTGCATCTACTAGAGTTGCAACATTCAACATTAGAGCATCAACTATCCATTCAAAATTGAGAATACGAATAAGATATTTCAATGAACTAGAAGGAAAAATCATTATAAGTTTCCAAAATCAAAAGTCACATATCAAATACATATTGATCTATATGAAGTGTGTTTCCTTGGAGAGAGGTTTCTTGAAAATATAGATTATCTCCTTCAAAAATCATCTACCATAAGCACTCATCAAAAGTTTGGAGGTATGTTTTATATATAAATTACTTGCACTCTCCACTTTATATTATAATACATTTTAAATTAATTATTATTACAATTCTATTTTTATAATACATACTATTCAATACAATTATAAATTTTTTTATTCAGGAATATCTATTATATTGGTTGGATATTTGGCACAATTTCTTCTAGTCAATGATAAAGCACCATATGAAAGAAAAATACATGCAAAGCTTCTATGGGAGTTCTAAACAATGGTTTCTTAGATCATATTCTTAGGTAGGGTGGAGAAAGCAATGAACAAGAATGATTTCATCAAATTCTATCAAATATAAAATATGTAAACCTTAAAATTGATGATTGGATGTTACTTATGACAAGGTCTAGTGCCACTATTACCACAATACTCAATGAAGAATGCAAAAATAGTGTTCATTTATTTTTGACAAATGATAATGTTCACAACCATAATAAGAATAAATTATATTTTTTATCAAATCCAGTTGCACGAAGCATTGCTACAAAAGTTCAAAGTGTTAGTGTTATTGGAGGAGGTGTAAATAATGATCTCGATATGGAATTATTACTTAGTATGCCAAGATAATGTTAACATTGTACTTATGGATAGAGGTAGGTCTTGTAAATGGAGCACTATGATATATTTGAAATATTATTGTGTGAGGGGGAAAATCATAGATGCCAAACAAGAGAACTGTAATTGAAATTAGAATCTAATCTAAGATCAAGACACTAATTCAAGATCTAATCCTACACTTATGAAATGAACAATCTAAGCTATTGAAACCATTTTAGAGGGTAGATATGTCACTTTAGAGGGTAGATATAAAAAAATTATTTTTATCATTTTTCTCTCTTAAACCACCTTTGTCATAAAATTCTACTGAGTTTCCCATTCTTTTTACTCATTAACTTGGAAAGCTCTGTTGAGAAATTCCTTAGGTACTCCACTACCAATAACCCTGAGGATCCCATTCCCCTATTGCTCGATTAAGGACTCATCTTGAGGCTCTATCATTTTCACATCATTCTCTGCCTACCCAAACCCATCTCTTTTGTCTACATTAAGGAAATAGAACCCCTAGTTCAGACCAATATTTCCCTGGCTGAGTCCAAGTGTCCCAAATGAAAAACTCCTCTAGTGGCTACTGAAACCCTTAAACTGAAACCAACTGCCAAGAAGAAAAAGGGGATTGTCAGGATAGCCCAATTTCACATTGTGGCTAGTCTCTATGAACTTAAGTCTACCCCAACCAAGACTAACAACAACCTACAAATAAGAGGAATGTGAAGGATGAGGGGAAGGATTTGGTGGAGCAACTGGCCACTAACAACATTGGAAAGAATAGGGTGGGTAAAGACTCCAAAGGGAATACTATGGTTGTTACTGCTATGGAGACTGGGCTAAAAAATACTAGCATTAGGAGATCTGGTAGATTGGCTAAAAAAACAAGAAAGTGAAAATTAGTAAAATTTCTACTGACAAGGAGTAGACCGACAACAAAGGGGATAACAAGGAGGAGGACACTAAGGAGGAGGAGTATGTTGAAGGGCCTAGCCACTTTTTGGAATTCAAAAAAATGTTGAAAGAGAATTCAAGTTCCTAGTCCTTGGACCCTCAGGGTTTGGAACAAGCTAACATTGCGAAGATGGTGGAGAAAGGGGAAGATCAAGATGGGCTTCTGGAATGGGTGGAGAAGATTGAGAAGAAACTCATCAATCTATCTAGGCTCACTGTCAAGCTGATCCACTGTGCAGCTTGCACCCTCTCTACTGTGCTTAAGGATGAAGTGGGAAAGAAAGCTGCAGAGGATGATCCCTACTGGGCTGGGGAAGATGTTGTCAACCTCCTTTCCCAGAAGTGAGAGAATGCTAGCTAGTATGTTGTTGCTCCATCCGTTGGGTTTTTTGGTCGACTATTATTATGTTGCTTTTGTTTCTATTTTGGGTTTTTGTTGTTATCCTTGGACTTGATCCTTTTTGGCCCTTGAGGCTTGTCATGTAAAGGGTACAACACCCTATAAATGTTGCTTATAATATCAAAAACATATGTACTTTTTAAATTTGATAGTTACTCAAGATTATCATACAATGATCATCATTTGCATATAACTCCAATTACAACAGTTCAAAAGGGTAGCACAAAAAATACCATTAATATTGGCTTGGGATTTAACAATACACAAATCACAAGGATTGACTTTTCAAAAATTCATTATTGATATAGGGCCAATTGAAAGAAGTGGAATAAAATTTGTGGAAATTTCTCACATAAAGTCTTTAGAAGGACTAAGAATTATATTAGCATTCACATATGACAAAAAAAAGAAAATGAAGAAGAGAAAAAAGTTGCAAGAATGAAAGCAAAAGAAGATAGGTTTAAAACATTAGAAATAAATTGATGTAACATAAATTGTTAAAATCCTCATGCAATTACCACTTGTATAAATATTGAATAACACTTCAGAAATATTAACAATTCAATGCCCACAAATAATTCAGTCTACTTAAATTTATTTTTGTTATTAATTTATTACTTAAAATTCATTAACATAGAATTGTTAGAATTGGCTATGGCTGCCAAGATCTTGAGACAAAATGGAAAACACAAAGAGAAAGAATGGAATGTGACAAGAATAAATTGTATTCTTATCAATATGATTCAATGATATGATTGTTGTGTGTAAAATGAGAGAGACCCCTTGGTTATATAGCCAAGGTGAGATACAAGATGTCATAGGATTATGACAAATGTCTTAATCATATGACAAGAGACAACTAATCATACTTACCTAGGTTCACATGTGTTACAAGTCAAAATATAAGATAACAACTAACACCTTCTAAAAAGATTCCTTCCTATGACCTAAGTAAACTTAGCATGTGTGTCCCCTAGTAATGAATGAACTAGGTGCAAGACTTTATTTACACCGAAACCCCCCCTTAAGTGAAACTTAGGGAGTAGTAGATTATTATGCAAATGACACAAAGATGGGTCCTGGATACTAGGCCATGTTAGGTACCCATGTACATGCAATGCAAATGAAATGAAATGAAATATCTCACAAATGAAGAAAAGGAGAAAACTGAGTGGGATAAAACTCTTCCCCAAAAGAGAGATGAAATATAATAATGAAATGAAATGCTCTCAATGAAGACTGAGAAGGTAAAAACCCCAGGTGAGGAAAAATAACCCCCCATAAGAGAGAAGAAGAAGAAAGACAATGCAGGCCCCCCTCAATGTTGAGTCTCCTGCAATGATGGTAGAAGCTCGACATTAAATGCTAAAGATGATCCAACAACATCGAACAAAATTCCTCCCCTTAGGAAGAAACAAAACCATGGATGTATGTAGGATATTAGGAATATGGATGATGTATGATGTCTTTGAAGCATGCTCCAGTGTCTCCATGTTGAAGCTGAAAGATGACACACTCCAAATAGGAATTCTAGGCCACACTACTGAAGAGGACAGACCAACATCTAGTAGAGATGAATATAGAACATGATCCAAAGATAAAGATATCCCCTTTGAAGACAAATAATCCTCTTCCAAATGTTGTGCAAAAGTATCCATAGTCACGTCAATATGTGAAGAATGATCATGTAGCTAATGAACAAGAGGGTTAGAGTGTTCCCTCACAACAACTGAAGAAGGAGAATCTTCAACAAAGAGAAGATGAATTTCATTAATGGTATCCCCCAAATCTGCAAGATAAGACTCCAAAAAAATGTATGAAATACCTGTCAAGAAGCCATCCAAAGTAGCAAAATCTGAAAGAATATATATATCTTGTTGCACTGAATCACAAGAAGCCATATATGTGGCAATGCAAGTATCATCAACTATAACAATAGATGGACGAGATGAAATGCATGACTCAAGAACTAGATCTGATGTGAGAACTTCCAAGTCCAATAAGCTAAATGTCTCCTCTAAATCATGCTTCGTATGATCAACAACCAAAGGAACAATGTCATCATCAAGAGAAAAATATGCAAAGGTATACAACTGAGATGAATGATCAACTATCCTAGTAGCAATGATCTCTCGAATCTCCAAGTCTCAAATGATGACTAAATTAGGTGTGAACTCCATAGTTCTCCCAATTCCACCATGCGTAATCTAATATATGGAAAAAAGATTGTTCATCAAATGAGGAACACACAAAACATCTTGGAAAGTGTTGTCCCCAAAACCAATAGATCCCTTCCCTACTACACTCATGTATGTATTGTTTCCCATCAAGATAGGAGACACAGTACAAGGATGAAATGAAGAGAATATAGACTACAAAGATACGATATGATGTGATGTTCTTGAATTTAAAATACATCTCCTTGATCCATGAATTGAAAGAGCACAAAGATATTTACCTTTATTTCCTGATGTAGATGCTTGACCATTGTCCTTTTTAGATTGTTTTGAAGGAGGAGGTGATTTAGACATTCTAGAAGGAAAATCAATTTGATTCCTTTTGAGAATATTTTTCAACTCATCAATATCCTTCTTGTAACAATAGTGTTCTTCATGTCCATCCTTCTTGCAATATGCACAAGTAGGCCTCTCCTTAGATGATTTCCCTTTAGAAGAAGATTTTTTATTTGGTTAATATGAATGTGTATTATTCTTTGCTTTCTTTTATTTCTTATCAGATTCTGATTCTTTCACCTAACTAACCAATAATGCCTAAGATTTAGAAGTCTTGATGAGACCCATTGAGATAAATTTTTGTTGCTTATGTATCAACATCTCAGAAAATGATGCAAATGAAGGTGTAGTATATCCAAACCCCATAGTAAATCTATGAGTATGAAAACTAGAAACAAAAGAAGCTTAATTAGGACCAAGTTTGTTCATTGTATTATATACTAACTAAATGTCCTTATCAATTTCACATACTTTACATTGCTCTCTTAGATAATTAACCTTAGTGATGTAGTCTTGGATGTTATCAAAGTTTATAGGATCAAGGCTCATAAGTTCATTATCAATTTGATAGCCTCTTACTCCATCTATAGTTCCATACAATGTTTTCCTCCATCTGTAGTTCCATACAATGTTTTCAATTTGTCCCAAGCTTTATGGTAATTTTTACATGATTCAATTTGGAAAAAAAAATCTCTAACAAACTAGTGTACTAAGAAATCCAAGAGGTTTGGTATGTTTAATCATCCATTTCAACTTTTTATCTACATTTTTATGTTCAAGTACCTTATCTTCAACATATAGAGAGGGGTATGTGCAAGATCATGATGGGCCAAAAAGTGGTGAAATGATGGGTATGTGTAGGGTATGTGGCTGACGACTTTTTTTACCCAAAATTGATGAAACAAAAATGGTTATTAAAGGATATTTTTCGCTTTCCACCAATATAAATTATTCTTTACTTTGAATTTAATAAATAATTATTAATCATTTTCTAGTTGAATTATGACTAAATTCTTGATTGATAGGTTGATTGAAAAACATCTATAGCTTTCAAATGGTATCACATTTTTTGAATTTGAAATATGTGTGGCATTCCATGCTTCGCATACTATAGAATTTAAAAGAAAATAATTGAATTTTATGAAGTTTTGACTAAGTTAAGGTGGTTAGACATATGAGTTTTTATATTTTTTGAAATTTGTAACAAAAAATTCATAATTAATTATTTACTTGGAAAAAAATTACAAAAAAAATGCATCACATCAGGACATGAGTCCTCTACTTATATCTAAAATCTTATAAAAAAATATTATCATTTTATTGTGGTTACGGTGGTTAGAAAAACACCTACTTTTTATTTTTTCCCTAAAATTTAGGTGCTACTGCATTGAAATTTCAAATTTTCACCAAATATATTTAAAAAAAAAAAAAAACCTAGTAGTTTAGAAACTACATTCAATTTTCTACAAATTATATTTTTACATATTTTTGAAATAATATAGATAACTTATTCAAAATTTTATGTCAAGTTGCCTAACTCTGATTTTTTGAATTTTTTGCCACTTAAGGGCCTATTTTTTCCATCATGATCTTGCACATACCCAAAGTGACCTTCAGTCATTAGAGTACTCCATTCATTTTGATTCCATGTTGAATAATTATATGGTGTGAGTAAAGGAACCTTAGAATGATCCATGAAAATGAGAGAGAAAAAGCAAACTGATCAAAGCAATGCACTGAGAGACTACCCCAAATCACTCAATCAAGAAACCCCCAAGCAATATATGATTTGGCACTTAATATTTAGTACATTTATAGTTGTTAGATGCCAAAAAAAACAAACTAGACTTGATCTTAGTGCTTATAGATGCCAAATATAGGCCACATAATCAAGTACAATTTTTGGTACAAAAGGAGATTAATTTGATCACACCATTGAAAAGTACACACAAAATTATGCACTTTAAAAAAAAACTGCATCCAAAAATGTTACCATAGGAGCAAGATATGAGCTCCCAAAGTTCCCAAAATGAGGATGAAGTAGCAACACCTGTGAGAATTAAAAATTTCTAAGAAAACACCAAAATTAAAAACTAATTGCACCACTATGAAGAGCATGAAAACCTTCCCCAAATAAAAAAGAATTTCTCTGAGAAAGGAGTTAAAATGACTAAGATGTTTGCATTTGAAAATTAGGTGCAAAAACAAAACTACCAATGGAGAGGGGTAGGAAAATTTTCTTACGATGCTAACATCATCATTGATGTGGTGATGAAATCATCATTTCATGTGATTAAATTTGATGTCTTTCCATTTGTCACTGGGAAAAATGCCCTGCCAAAAAATGTTGTTGGAATATTCTAAAAGCCCGACAAAATTCTGATGTGGGAATATGCAACAACCCGCTAGATCTTTTTTATTGTCACCAAAATATATTAAGTGCCCAAATTTCTTTTAATGAAACTATCATCTAATTTTTTTGAATGACTGCTAGTTCTTTGAATTTACCGGTTGGCTAGTGGAAAGAGGGGCCCACATGGGTTGATTTGACCACTGAGGAATGACTGGGGTGCGTGGAAAACACCAGAGCCCGTGGGTATGAGTGGTACACCTACAAATTTGTAGGTACAGTGCAGAAAAGTCCACAGATTCTTCCTCTCTTTTGATTTTTAATATGAATTTTTCAAATACAATTTTGGCATAATTTTAATTGGTACAAATCGAATTTTTTCTAAAATATTTTTCAAAAATGTTCAAATGAATATTTTTTATATCTATTTTTTGAAAATTCATACCCTTAGTAATTATGATGACCTAGGGGTTGTATGACACCCTAGGAAAAAAAAAATTGCCTCACCAAACAATTGCTCCGATTTGGATGAATTAATAGTTGATCTTAGGGTTTATGGCCCTTTTGGATAGGATGACAAGGTTGGATTTGACCCAAAATACTCCAAACATGTAGCTACCTTTTGAATCTAGCAACCACTCTTCAAATTCAAGCACTCATATATTTGGCCTCATATGTCTAATTTTGATAAAACAAAAGTCAAAATCAACTTTCCCAAACCTTCTGGATGCAATGGTGAACTTAGATTTTCACCAACAAGCTTTTATTTACCATCTCTCTTTAGAAAAAAAAAAATCTCTAATGGCACCCAACCCACTCTTCTACCATGTTAGAATTGGCTATGGCTACCAATATCTTGAGACCAAATGGAAAGCATAAAGAGAGAGAATGAAATAGAACAAGAATAAACTATATTCTTATTAATACGATTCAATGATATGATTCTTGTGTACACAATGAGAGAGACCTCTTGGTTATATAGCCAAGGTGAGATTCAAGATGTCATAGGATTATTGCAAGTGTCTTAATTATATGACATGAGACAACTAATCACACTTACCTAGGTTCACATGTGTTACAAGTCAAAAGATAAGATAAGAACTAATGACAACTAACACCTTCAAGAAAGATTCCTTCCTATGACCTAAGTAAACTTAACATGTGTAAATAAGTCCCCTAGTAATGAATGAACTAGGTGCAAGACTTTATTTACACCAACACCCTCCCTCAAGTGCAACTTAGGGAGTAGCAGATTATTATGCAAATGAAATGAAATGAAATCTCTCATAGATATAGAAAGGGAGAAAACCGAGTGGGATAAAACTCTTCCCAAAAAGAGAGAAGAAATACAATAATGAAATGAAATGCTCTCAATGAAGACTGAGATGGTAAAAACCCCATGTGAGGAAAAATACCCCCCCATAAGAGAGAAGATGAAGAGAGACAATGTAGCACCCCATCAATGTTGAGTCTCCTACAATGATGGTAGAAGCTCAACATTGAATGTTGAAGATGATCCAAAAGCATCGAACAACATTCCTCCCCTTAGGAAAAAACAAAACCATGGATGTATACAGGATATCAGGAATATGATGTCTCTAAAGCATGCTCAACTGTCTCCATGTCAAAGCTAAAAGATAAAACACTCTAAATAGGAATTCTAGGCCACACTGTTGAAGAGGATAATCCAACATCTAGTAGAGAAGAATATAGAACATGATTCAAAGATAAAGATATCCCCTCTAAAGACAAAGAAGCCTCCAAATTTTTTCCAAAATTATCCACAATCACGTCAATATACAAAGAATGATCATGTAGAGAATGAAGAAGAGGTTCAGAGTGTTCCCTCACAACAATTGACGAAGGAGCATTGTAAGAAAAGAGAAGATGAATTCCATCAATAGTTTCCACCAAATTTGTAAGATGAGACTCCATAAACAAGTCTGAAACACTTGTCAAGAAGCCATCCAAATTAGCGAAATCTGAAAGACTATATATATCTTGTTGCACTGAATCATAAGAAGCCATATATGTGGCAATACAAGTATCATCAACTATAATAGTTGATGGAGGGGATGAAATGCATGGCTCAAGAACTGGATATAATGTGAGAACTCCAAAGTTCAAGAAGCCAAATTTCTCCTCTAAATCATGGTTCATATGATCAATAGCTAAAGGAACAATGTTATCATCAATCTAAGCAAAATATGCAAAGGTATACAACCAAGATGAATGATCAACTATCCCAGTACCAATGATCTTTCAACTCTCCAAGTCTCAAATTATGACTAAATTAGGTGTGAACTCCACATTTCTCCCATCTCCGCCATGTTTAATATGATATATGGAAAGAATATTGTTCATCAAATGAGGAACACACAAAACATCTTGGAAATTGTTGTCCCCAAAACTAATAGATCCCTTCCCTGTTACACTCATGTATGCACTGTTTCCCATCAAGATATGAGACATAGTACAAGGATGAAATGAAGAGAATATAGACTATGAGGATGCCATATGATGTGATGTTCTTGAATTTAGAAGCCATCTCCTTGATCCATGTCTTGAAAGAGCACAAAGATCTTGCCCTTTATTTCCTGATGTAGATGCTTGACCTTTGTCCTTTTTACACTATTTTGAAGGAGGTTATTTAGACACTCTAGAAGGAAAATCATGTGATTCCTTTTGAGAATATTTTTTAACTCATCAATATCCTTCTTGTAACAATAGTGTTCTTCATGTCCATCCTTCTTGCAATATGCATTTAAGTAGGCCTCTCCTTAGATGATTCCCCTTTAGAAGAATATTTTTAATTTGATTGATCCAAATGTGTATTATTATTTGCTTTCTTCTATTTCTTATTAGATTCTAATTCTTTCACCTAACCAACCAATAATGCCTAAGATTTACAAGTGTTGATGAGACCCATTGAGATAAGATTTTGTTGCTCATGTATCAACACCTCATAAAATGATGCAAAAGAAGGTGTAGTATATGCAAACCCCATAGTCAATCTATGAGTATGAAAGCTAGAAACAAAAGAAGAATAATTAGGACCAAGTTTTTTCATTGTATTGTATACTAACTGAATGTCCTTCTTATCAATTCCACATGCTTTACATTGCTCTCTTAGATCATTAACCTTAGTGATGTAGTATTGGATGTTATTAAAATTTTTGGATGAAGGCTCATAAGTTCATTATCAATTTGATAGCCTCTTACTTTGTTTATAGTTCAATACAATGTTTTCAATTTTTCCCAAGCTTCATGAGAATTTTTACATGATTCAATTTGGAACAACAAATCTTGAGAAACTAGTGTACTAAGAAATCTAAGAGCTTTGGTATGTTTAATCATCCATTTTAACTTTTTATCTACATCTGAAGGTTCAAGTACCTTATCTTCATCATATAGAGAGTGAACTTTAGTCATTATAGTAGTCCATGCATTTTGATTCCATGTTGAATAATTATATGGTGTGAGTAAATAAACCTTTGAATGATCCATAAAAATGAGAGAGCAAAAGAAAATAGATCAAAGCAATGCACCAAGAGACCCCCACAAATCACTCAATCAAGAAACCCCCAAGCAATATATGATTTGAAACTTTATATTTAGTGTGTTTATAGTTGCTAGATGCCAAAAACAATAAACTAGACTTGATGTTAGTGCTTAAAAATGCCAAAATAGGCCACAGAATCAAGTACAATTTTTGGTACAAAATGAGATCAATTTGATCATGCCACTGAAAAGTACATGAAAAATTATGCACTTTAAAAAAAACTGCACACAACAATGTTACTATAGGAGCAAGATATGAGCTCCCAAAGTTCCCAAAATGAGGATGAAGCAACAACATCTATGAGAATCAGCAATTTCTAGAAAACCAAGCACCAAAACCAAAAACTGATTGCACCACTATGAAGAGCATGAAAATTTTCCCTAAATAAAAAAAAATTGCTCTGAAAAAGGAGTTAAAATGACTGAAATGTCTGCATTTGAAAACTAGATGCAAAAACAAAACTACCAATGGAGAGGGGTTAGAATATTTTCTTAGGATGCTAATGTCATCGTTGATGCAGTGCTGACATAAGCATTTCACACAATTAAATTTGACATCTTTTCAGTTGTCACCAGGAAGAATGTCTTGCCGAAAAATGTTGTTGGAATATTCTAAGAGCCTGACGGAATTTTGACACTGGAATATGCAACAAACCACTAGATCTTTTTGATTGTCGCCAAAATATATTAAGTGCCTAGATTTCTTTTAATGAAATTTCCACCTAATTTTTTTGAAAGACCGTCAGTTCTTTGAATTTACCTGCCAGATAGTGGAAAGAGGGGCCTGTGGGGATTTATTTGACCACTAAGGAATGACTGGGCCGTGTGGAAAATGTCGAGGCTAGTGGGTACGAGTCGTACACTTACAAATTTGTAGGTACAGTGCGGAAAAGTTCACAGATTCTTCCTTTCTTTTGATTTTTAATATGAATTTTTAAAATACAATTTTTGCATAATTTTAATTGGTACAAATGATTTTTTTTCTAAAAAAAAATTCAAAATAGTTCAACTGAATATTTTTATATTTATTTTTTTTAAATTCATACCATTAGTAATTATGACGACCTTGGCAAAAAAAAATTGCCTCACCGAACAAGTGCTCCGAGTTGGACAAATTAACAGTTGATCTTAGGATTTTTCACCCTTCTGGATGGGATGACAAGGCCGTATTTGACCCAAAATACTCCAAACATGCAGCTACCTTCTAAATCTGGTAACCACTCTTCAGCTTCAAACCCTCATACATTTGGCCTCGTATGTCCGATTTAGATGAAACAAAATTTAAAATAAACTTTCTCAAACCTTCCGGATGCAATGGTGAGCTTAGATTTTCACCAACAAACTCCGATTTACCATTTCTCTTAAAAAAAACTCTCCAATGGCACCCAACCTGTTCTGATACCATGTTAGAATTGGCTATGGCTACCAAGATCTTGAGACCAAATGAAAAGCACAAAGAGAGAGAATGAAATGAAAGAAGAATAAATTGTATTCTTATCAATATGATTCAATGATATGATTGTTGTGTCTACAATGAGAGAGAACCTTTGGTTATATAGCTAAGGTGAGATTCAAGATGTCATAGGATTATGACAAGTGTCTTAATCATATGACATAAGACAACTAATCACACTTACCTAGATTCACATGTGTTACAACTCAAAAGATAAGATAAGAACTAATGACAACTAACACCTTCTAGAAAGATTCCTTCCTGTGACCTAAGTAAACTTAACATGTATAAGCTAGTCCCCTAGTAATGAATGAACTAGGTGCAAGACTTTATTTACACCAACAAGAATGATTAATTCAATAATTTCTACCAGAACCAAATTCCATATGAATGGTCCTTGGTTGAAAATAATTTGATTTTAATTTGGTGATGTATTGTCTAGAGAATTTCCATGGAAACTCACATCAAAGTAGAACCTATCATGCATGATTTTGTAATGCAGTGCTTTATACATGCAGTCTCTATTTACTATGACTTAAAGGTTTAATTTATGTCGCATTGATCCTTTATATGAACTATATAAGTGAAATTTCTTTAATTGAATGCACTAATTTATTTTGATACATTTTCAATATGTTGAGGAAAAATTATTACATGTTTCATTTTATTTGAACTAACCACCTATTGCATTTGTCACTTATAAAAAATTTCACATATACGATCAAAACTTCTTCCACTTGATTCATGTTATTTGTAAATAAAAATATATTATTTCCATTTTATTTATGCATATATTGTAAAGAGGGCCTTTGGGACTATGATAGAGTGTGATTACAATGTAACATTATTGAAAAATATAACATATTTTTGGAAACAACAACCTATCTAGACTATTATGATTGTATTTTTCTATAATCAATTGCAAGTAATCCATTTGTGTTTAGTGGGTTTTCTTTGTTTGATTTTGAATTAGATTGGAACTCATGTTCAACTATGTTTTGAGATGTTCTTGTGACATATTTTTCCAATTTAGAAGCTTCTACATCAACATTCATTTCAATATTTTTTCCATTTGGAAATTGTTTCCTTTCCCCTAGTTGTGCATTATTTTGTTCCCTTTCCTCTCCTTGGTAAAGAGTTTTTTCTTGAGATTCCACTAACATCTATTTTTGTTCATATTACTGATTTTTGGATCATCTTGTTACCTCTCCTATCTTTTTGCATGGGATTTATGTTGAGATGTTTGATCACCTCTATTTGTGTTATCATTGTCCTATACTTTGTTTTCAACTTCTAAATTCCTAGTTGTTACTTTTGATCTTTTTCTAGTGTCTTTTCCTATTTGCTTGATTTCATCATCCTTTTTTCTCATTCCTTTGAGCATCTTTTATTTATCCCTTTGGGAATATTTTATAGTCCTTTTGGCACCTTTTATAGTCCATTTGACATTCTCTTTGATTTTTTATTTTTTCATCTAATTCAAATATTTTTTTCTTAAATCATAGCTAATATATAAATCACATGTAATGGTTTAATAAATGTAAGATTAAAACTAAAGTACTTATATTTTCATTATCAAAATATATTTGTACATATTTGAAGTTGGAGTATAAATATTTAAGGCATAGCAAGATCAAAATTAAATTATATGCTAAATATGTATGTCATAATAGTGAGATTATAGTATAATTGATTTTTTAAAAATTTTAATTAGTGGTAGTTTTCATTTGTGGTTTAGGATTTGGGTTTAATAATGTTTGGGTTAATGGTTAGTGTTAAAAAATAGGTAAGATTAGGGTTGAATGATGGTAAGAGTTTTGTTAAGGTTAGCATTAGGATTAGGCTTAGGGTTCTAAGATAAATGTTCAAGTTAGGGTTAGGTTTGGGATTCATATATGATTTGGCTTATGTTTCAATTAGGATAGGTGTTTCAATAAGCTTAGTTTCATGGTTAGTGTTAGGGATATATGATAGAAATTTGGGTTAGAGATATTTTTTTCATTCATATATTGTCAAGTGTGGGTTTTAATCCTTGTGATATGGTTTCACACATTGTTAGATTTAGGGATAACATTAGGGTTCAATTATGGTTATGATTAGGTAACATGATTAATTTTTAGATTGGGTTCAATTAGGGTTGCTATTGAATTAGGATTAGGGTTATCACTAGGCATAAGGTTACTATTATACTTATTGGTGTAAATAAAGTCTTGTACCTAGTTAATTCATTACTAGGAGACTTATTTACATATGAACCTAGGTAAGTGTGATTAGTTGTCTCTTGTCATATGATTAAGATACTTGTCATAATCCTATGACATCTTGTATCTCACCTTGGCTATATAACCAAGGGGTCTCTACATTGTACAAACAATCACAATCATATCATTAAATCATATTGATAAGAATATAGTTTATTCTTGTCACATTCATATTCTCTCTTCTTGCATTTTACATTTGGTCTCAAGATCTTGGCAGCCATAGACAATTCTAACATGGTATCAGAGCAGGTTGGGTGTTATTGGAGAGTATTTTTCTAATGAGAGATACTAGATTTAGGGGTGTTCCATAGTTGGCTCTTTATTGCAGGTTCAAATTAGAGCTTGCTGGTGCAAAATTGAGCTCACCATTGCGTCTAAATGGTTCAAGAAAGTCAATTTTTCCTTTTGTTTCATCCAAATAGGCCAAATATATGAGGGTTTGAAGTTGAAGAGTGGTTGCCAGATCTAGAAGGTGGCTGCATTTTTTGAGCATTTTGGGTCAAATCCGACCCTGTCATTGCATCCAGAAGGGCCAAAAACCCTAAGATCAATTGTCAATTCATCCAAATCAGAGTAGTTGTCCAGTGAGGCAAAAAATTATTTCCCAAGGAGTCGTACAACACCCCAGGTTTCCATCATGACTGCGTTAGTATGATTTTTCAAAAAAAAAATTATTCCCATCAAAAAAATTTTGAAATTCTTTTTTGTAAAATTTAATTCTCGCGATTAAAAGTCTATTATAAAATTTTATTAAAAAAAATCAAAGAAAAAAAGGTGTTTGTGCAGATTTATTTCAATCCACAAAAACACTCTATGTACAGCTGTGGCAGGTACTAGGCATAGAAAATAGTGCCAAATGGTTCCCTCCAATTCACATTGGTACAAGGCCACGACCCCACCTCCATCCCACAGATCAAAAATTCTAAAAAATCTAGAAAAAGTATTCAACCAACAATCATTCAAATATAATCCGGCGTGAATTATTAACCAGTGGTGAATGTGATTCCTACAATATATTCTAGGAAATTCCATCAATATATGTGGTGTACAGCAAGCCGTCAAAATTAAGCAAGAAAAATTAGCATATTCCATTGTCTAATGAAGATTCTGGCCAAAGAATATTCCAATTGAATATTTTTTTTTGATGGCACCCTGGCCATGAAATTTAATCCTATTGACTACTAATGTCAAATTGCATCAGTAGTGACATCGACACTCAAAAGGATTTTTCTACCCTCTCTCAATTTGCATTTTCAGTTTGGGAGCTGATTTTCAAATGGACATATCTTGCTCATTTTGACTCCTTTTTTCAAACAATTTTTTATTTTATTTAGGCTAGTTTTTTGTGCTCTACACAATGGTGCAATCAGTTTTTGGTTTTGATTTCTATATTTTTCATAAATTTCATATTCTCATAGGTGTTGTTGCTTCATCCTCATTTTGGGAAATTTGGGAGCTCATATCTTGCTCCTATGGTAAAAATTTTGGGTGCAATTTTTTATGAAAGTGCATAATTTTTCATGTAATTCTTAGTGGTATGATTATATTGATCTCATTTTGTACCAAAATTTTTACTTTATTTTGTGGCCTATTTTTGTTATTTGCATGTACTAAGATCAAAGACCACTTTGTTTTTTTTGGCAAGTGGCAACTGTAAATGCACTAAGTATAAAGTTCCAAATCAGATATTGCTTGGGGGGGTAATATTACAGTGGTTGATTGCATTCTTTTTCTTGGTTTGTGTTCTTGCAATGGGGAAATCTTAAATTGAACTCCTAGCTCCACATAATTATGCTATATGGAGAAATTTGGTATGGAATTATCTCATGGGAAAAGGTCTAATAGGCTATCTAAAGGGAACCATTTCTCAACATATTGATGCTTCAGAATTGGAAAGATGGGAGATTAATTATGAGAAACCAGTTGGATGCATATGTTCACTGGTCTCATTTGATTTACAATATCATATTGAATCATGCAAAAACAACTAAAGATGCATGGGAGACTTTTGCAAAATTGTATGGTAAAAAAAAAAAGATTAGGGGATATTAGATTGATAATGATTTGTTGAATCTTGATCCAAAATTTTTTGACCACATCCAAGACTACATCTCCAAAGTTAAGCAACTAAGAAAAAAGTTGAAGGAATGCAACATTGAAAAAGAGGATTTATAGTTGATTCTGAATGTGTTATCCAAGCTTTGTCTTGAGTATTTAGTATTTTTTTATGGCTTTCATACCCATCAAATTTCTATGAGAGCATCATATGTTGATCCTAAGTTTGAATAATTTGTAAATATCCTAATCGAAGAGGAAGCTATGTTAATGAACATGGGTCTAATCAATTCTTCCAAGTCACAAGCATTGGTGACTAGTGAGTCAAAGCTACAGAAAGAATCAAGGAATCTTGATAAGAAGAAAAAGAAGAAAAAGAACAAGCCACATAAAGAATGAAAATCCTCATCCTCAAAAGGAGAATCATCTAAGAAGGAGAGGCCTTTTTGTGCATATTGCAAGATGGATCAACATGAAGAAAACTATTTTTTATAAGAAGGATATTGATGAGTTGAAAAATCTTCTCAAAAGGAATCACATTGATTTTCCTTCTAGAATGTTTGAATCTTCTTCTCCTTTTACTTTAAAACAGTCTAAAAAAGACAAAGGTAAAGCTTCAACATCAAAATATAAAGGACACACTCTTTGTGCTCTTTCAGGTCCAAGATGAAGGAGATGACTTCTAGATTCAAGAGCATCTCATCATATGGAATCTTCATAGACTATATTCTCTTCATTTCAGCCTTGTACTACGTCTCCTATCTTGATGGGAAACAATACATACATGAGTGTAATTAGGAATGGATCTATTAGTTTTGGGGACAACACTTTCCAAGATGTTTTGTGTGTTCCTCATTTGATGAACAATCTTCTTTCCATATATCAAATTACACATGGTGGAGATGGGAGAACTGTGGAGTTCACACCTGATTTAGTCATCATTCAATACTTGGAGAGTAGAGAGATCATTACTACTAGGGTGGTAGATCATTCATCTCAGTTGTATACCTTTGTAAATTTTTCTTTTGATGGTGACATTGTTCCTACAACTGTTGATCACATTTCTAGCATGAACCATAATTCATAGGAGACATTTGGATTTTTGAACTTGGGCATACTCACATCAGATATAGTACTTGAGCCATGCATTTTATCTCCTCCACCTACTATTGTAGTTGACAATGCTTGTGATTCCATAGTTTGGGCTCCTTGTGATTTAGTGCAGCAAAATCCTCTTTGTCTTTCAGATTTGGCTACTCTAGATGACTTCTTGATAGGTATTTTAGACTTGTTTGTGGAGTCTCATATTGCAGATTTGGGGAACATCACTGATGACATTCATCTTCTCTTTGATGAAGATTCTCTTTCTTTAGTTGTTGAGAGGGAACACTCTGACCCTCTTGTTCATTCTCTACATCATCATTCTTTGCAATTTCACGTGACTGTGGATACATTTCGACAAAATTTGGAGGAGGCTTCTTTGTCTTCATAGGGATGTCACTATCTTTGGATCATGTTCTACATTCATCTCTACTAGATTTTGGATTCTCATCTTTAGCAATGTGGGCTAGAATTCCTATTTGGAGTGTGTCATATTTTAGCATCGACATGGAGACACTTGAGCATGCTTTAGAGACATCATCATACATCATTCATATTCCTGGCATCTTGCATACATTGAATGTTTTGCTTCTTCCTAAGGGGAGGAATGTTGTTTGGCAAGATTGGATCATCTTCAACATTCAATGTCAAGCTTATACCACCATTGCAGGAGACTCAACATTGAGGGGGGCCTGCCTTGTCTCTCTTCTTCTTCTCTGTTATGGGGGGAGGGGGTTTACTCACATGGGGTTTTTACCTTATCATTCTTCATTGAGAGCATTGTATTTCTTTATTGTATTTCATCTCTTTTTTGGGGAGGATTTTTGTCCCACTGGGGTTTCTCCTCTTCTTTGTTTGTGAGAGATTTCATTTGCATTTGTACATGGGTACCTAACATGGCCCTATAGCTGGGACCCATCTTTGTGTCATTTGCATAATAATATACTACTCCCTAAGTTGCACTTAAGGGGGGGTGTTGGTGTAAATAAAGTCTTGTACCTAGTTAATTCATTACTAGGGGACTTATTTACACATGTTAAGTTTACTTAGGTCCTATGAAGGAATCTTTCTAGAAGGTGTTATTTGTCATTAGTTGTTATCTTATTTTTGGACAACTACTACATGTGAACCTAGGTAAGTGTGATTAGTTGTCTCATGTCATGTGATTAAGACACTTTTCATAATCCTATGACATCTTGTATCTCACCTTGGCTATATAACGAAGGGGTCTATACATTGTACAAACAATCACAATCATATCATTGAATCATATTGATAAGAATACAGTTTATTCTTGTCATATTCATATTCTCTCTTCTTGTGATTTCCATTTGGTCTCAAGATCTTGGCAGCCATAGCCAATTCTAACAATACTTAGGGTTATGGTTATGATTAGGGGTAGCATTTCACTATAGTCAAGATTAGAGTTTAATAAGGATAAGTATTCAAATAGGGTTAGGGTTAGCTTTCAATTAGCATAACCATTGTATAATTTTTTTTTATGACCAATGGATTAGTATGGGCCTACTACACTTGATCCATGAGGATATGAAGTGCAACAAAGCCACTAATGTCAATCCAATAGAGATTTTTCAATTTAAAACAAAGATAAGAAGCCATTGAAACTAACATACTAAAATACAAAAGCTTGAAAAACCTCTAATCTAATCCATTGAAACTTATCCTATTATGAGATTGGTGTCGTGTTGATGTGAAACAATGCCCCTTTCTCAATCTTGTGGGTAAATGTGCCTGTTCCAATCAATTTTATTGAAAAAAACTGATGGAACGATTATGAGATGTGTATGAAAACATGATTTTAGTCTAACTACACATGATGCGGGCTAATTAAACATGATTTTATGTTAAATGATGAAGATATGCAAATGATAAGCTAATTCAAAATAAGATTTAAACCCTAATTATCTAATTAGCTAAATGGTTGCATTATGGAAACCATTAATGGAAGCTAAGATATTATGCAACTAGTTTAAACTAAAATATGCTAAATGTGAGCAAAGTATGAGAGTGTATGTGAGTGATTTCAACAATTAAGTTTTTTTTTTTAAAGATGGATCCATTTGTCTCCAGATAGTGCTTTATTTATAGGAAATCAAATGACAAATGAAGGGTTGAGATTGAAAAAGCTAATCAATGGTCAAGGATGGAGGAAATTGGAGTCATGGATCATGTATTCTCATCAACGAGTAAGAATGCAAGATGATATTTAATCAAGGGTTCTCATTCCTTCAAACAAGAACACTTTTGACTTGTACAAGAGGTCAAAAGTTAACTTGCATAAGAAGTTACAATCCAAATTGCATATGAAGCTAAGTGAGAATATTCCCTTTTTCAAATGATTGGAGGAGAGAATATTCTTTGGAATATTCTCATGGGTGAGGAAAAGGATATTTTGTAAATTAAAAAAAAAGTTTAATTATGTAAAAATGTGGAGGAATATTCCATGGGAATATTACCCTTTTGGAGGAATGTGCAAAGGAGGAATATTCCATTGCAAGTGGGAGGAATTAGATTAATTAGACAATTGCTAATTAAACAAAGTTAATTATGCAATTAGGGGAATTAGAAGAATAAAGATGATATTCATTAAATTAAATGATTTAATGAATGGGGATAGGTAAAATTAAATTTAATTAAATAATGTAGTGTTATTTAATTAAACAAGAAGACTTAAGGAATTATATTAAATAGTTTGATTTATTTAATTTATTGAGATGAAATGTTAGCGTGAAAAAGGGGGAATTACCCTGATTAAATGAATTAGGTTAATAGATGTAAATGATGCAATTAATTAAATAACTAGCTAATTTAATTAATTAAGTGAAAAGAGGATGGGTTTTAAGAGGAAATGATGTTAGTATACCTGTTTCGTGTGTATAATATCATTCAAGACATTTTTCAGTGTCTACATTTTTCCCCTCTTTCAAGCGAGGTACATGCTACTTCAGTTCAAAGACTAATGATCTTTGGATTAGAAAATATTGCTTGAATAAAAATTAAAAAAAAAATGATTTTTAGATGCCCCACTAGAAGCAATAAGCTAGTTCCCTACCCCCTCAAGAAATCGAGTGAAAATTTGGGATTTTGGGTTGATTTCTCAAAAAAGGTTAAAATGCTGCCCTAAGAGTCCAAAAGGATTTGGGATGTCAAAAAACATGCCAAAAACATGAAAAACAATATAAAATAAGGTTTACTTTGGAAAAAATTTATGAAATTGATAAAAAAACCCTAGCTTGGTGGTTAAATTAGGGCAAAAACCCCTAATTTATAAGCATAAATAGGTGAGAAAGGGTCACTTTCAAGTCATTTTTGCATTCATACCTTTAGGATTTCTTGCATTTGGAGCTCTAACCTTCAGGAAAATGGCTCACCGCATGCTCCCCATTCATCTTTCTGATCGAGTTCGAGAGTACCAACGACATGCAAACCCAAGACCCAAGGTATGTAACTCAAAACTTCTCTTTATTTTTTCTTTTAGGTGCATTTAATAGGGTGTTGAAGTTACGTCAAAAATTATTTCTCTATATAGTGATGCTTTAAAAGCATTAGAAGCGTCACTATCAAGTTTTTAGTGATGCATGTTCCATTTAGCACCGCACCTCAATTTTTTGATTCAGTGACACAATTGATTATGGGGTCACCAAGGTAATATAGGGATGCATGGAATTTTTTGGTTCAACGATGCTAAAAGTGATGGGTGACACATGAAACATATGGTGATGCACCTCATTTTTTTGTTATAGTGACACAGCCAAATACCAATTCGCTATTGAATGTAGTGACACATGTCACCAAATTCGTGACACACTTCTAAAATTAATATAGTGACACACCCAAAAATCAGTGATGTTATTGATTTCAGCAATGCTAATGATGTTTTGGATGCAAATTATTAAATTTTGATTAGTTTTTTGACATTTTTGGCAAATTGATGTCTGTGTGATGTGTGCAGGAGGATCTACCACCACTAATGTCTCGAGAGCATGGATAAGAGATATTTTATGTAGCTAGAGACCTTGATGACTTGGAGGTGGAGTGGCTAGGGAGACTAGGGTTAGGCTTCATTTCCTGTATGCCTAATATTAGGACCCATCTTTCCTTGATGACAACATTGGTCAAGAGATGGCATAGTGAGACATCTCTATTCCACTCGCCCACTAGGGAGGCAACTATCACACTTGAGGATGTGTAGCATATTCTATGGTTTCCCACCCATGGAGAGTGTCATTTATGACATTGATTCCGATAGAGATGCATGTCTCTCTCTTTTATTGCAGTTGTGTAGACACCTTCATCTAGATGATCAGTTATTCTTGTTAGCTCCCAAATTGATCTATATTTTTATTGCAGTTGTTTAGATACCTTCATATTATTTTTTGGCACTCTGATTTGTAGCGTTGTTTCCCCAGACTATGAGGAAGAGGTTTTAGTCATAAATGGGGTCTACCTTGGGAGGGTATGATCAGGAGAGACATCATGTATGCTTGGAGTTTAGTCCTCCTTGCCTCCTTGTATCATGATATGCATGAGGTCAACTATAGAGAATGTAGGAGTATCAGAGTAGGAGTGACCTTACTACATATATGGGCATAGGTGCACATTGTAGTGTTGAGGCCCATTGTTGTCCTTCCTGATATCCATTCGGATGAGCCTATTGTTTTTAGGTACAATTTGTCAATAAACTTGCAACTTACAGGCCCTACAGGTTTATCATATTGGTGTTGTGTTATTGATTGCATGATAGTTTTTAGATGGAGGTTGTGGCTCCATCATCCACAATGGTGCGATGACCAACAACAACTTGGTTTTGCATGATAGAATTAGTATATCATGGACCAAGAGCACACCATTGTTGAGCGGTACCTTCTAGACCATGTTTCTCGTGTGTTTGAGGAGACCTAGGATGTACTAGCAGATGATTATATTGCTATATTTATCGAGTCATAGTGAGAGGCATAGTGGGGGGTCATCATTGATCACATAGTGGTGATCAATGTTTTTCAAGCACTTGTCCCATAGTTGTGGGCTTATGATCAGGGTATCCTAGATATGAGGACCACTCCATATTATGATGCATGGTTTAGGCTACCCACATAGCTCACATGTCTAGTGAAGGAATACCCTAGTAGAGGCAAAGGTAGAGGTAGAGGCAAAGGAAGGGGCTGAGATAGGGATAGAGGTAGGGATGGAGCCTAAGATGGTGGCAAAGGTCAAGGAAAGGACCAAGTGCTAGGTGATGGGCACCAGCAATAGATGGATTAGGGGCACCATGATGGGAAAAATGATGGGTAGCATGATGGGCAACATGTTGGACAACATGATGGGTAGCATGTTGGACATCATGATGGGAAACATGTTGGAAAGATTGTAGGGGCACCACCACCTCCTCCACCTATATAGCTAGATCCATGAGATAGATAGATTTCTTCCCTCATAACAAAGAGAGCATAACTATAGGCTGAGAGGGATTAGCTATGATAGCAGCTTCTAGCTATGATATCTCAAAGAGACCAAGAGGTCTAGTTGCAAAAATAGTTGGATATGTAGCTAGCCCAAGAGATTGGGAAGAGATAATAGTTAGAGGTAATGAATACAACATCATAGGGCAGGACTGTATCTGCTCAATTATATAGAGAGGTTGTCACAAAGGTTGCATACTATAATATGCACTATCACCATGAAGTTTCCTAGGGGATGCGATATCCTATCTTCTCATAGCGGAGTGGTGAACCACCTAGAGCTAAGCATCAACCATCAGTTAGGGGTGAGACAAGCGGTCACTAAGGCTAGCTTGTGGATGTAGACACTGCTTTAATTATTGTCCAATTTGTTATACAAATACATTCATGGGCTCCTTTTTGATAGCCTCATGAATATTATATTTTTGATTGATATACATACACATTATTTCAGATATTGTATCATGGTAGTCACCATTTTTTGATATATATGATATGGACTTGATATGCAATATGATGTGTTCTTTATTTCATGCATTATGAATGTATCGATGCATTTGATGTGAGATATGATGCATTATGATTATGTATGGATGCAATTACTTTATTTATTCTTATACAATATGCTATGATATATGTGATGTGATGATATGATATGGGATGGATGCAATGTTATATTCTTTTTTTGTATCTTTTTTTGATATGTTTTGGATGGATGATATGATATGCTTATGTAGATTATATGGATGCATTTTTTTGTGTATTTTCTTATGTAGTTTTATGACATGATGATGTATGCATGTGGAAGTATGGATTGATAATACAGGATGGATGCTTTGATGATGTTTATAATTATGATATGATAATGTGATGCATATTTATGATATGTGATGCAACAATTTAAGATGCTTAGAATAAAATATATATATTATTCAACAC
>VDFB02179234.1:82589135-82607256 GCA_007258455.2 Sequoia sempervirens
AATTTGGAAAGCAATCAATTTGATTTCATTATTGTTTGTGTCACTGTTTATCTCAATTCCCATATATAAGGGTACACATTCAAATTTGAAATCATACCAACTTGTCTATAACAATAATCAACCAAGAACAATAAATTTAAAAGCAGAAATGTTCATCAATCATTAGATTTAGTATTGACAGCATCAAAGAAGTATATCATGACAAAATGGCATTAACTAACTTAGATATATTTGTTGAAAATGACCTTTTGTATAATGTGTGAAAACTTAACATCGTCTTGTTTTTCATGCTTCAAAATGTTCAATTCTTTTGTTGTTACACCCATAATTTCTTCTGCCACTTCTTCAAAATTTGTAATCCAAGTGAATAAAGTATAGTCTTCCACTTTGCATTGGAGTATATATTTACAATCACATTCAGGGAAAGTTTTATCACATCTTCCACAATACCAACTGACCATTTTCATTAGTGTTTGCAATAGCACTGCGATTTTCCTATCTCAATTTTCAAGGGGCATGTTGTATAACAAAATTTTCCTTGTAATGAAGGAATGGGTAGCTTTATCACTATCAATAAGGTTTACAGGAGTTGTAGGAGTCAGATCCTGTATTTGTGAGATACTAGGGTTAGGAACAAATGGGGTTAGGGTTGGGGTTCAATTATGGCTAGAGTTTAATTAGGGTTAGATTTCAATCAGGGCTAGAGTTTAATTAGGGTTAGGGTTCAATTAGGGTTAGGGTTAAGGTTATAGTTTGGGCTAAATCAGGGTTAAGGTTGAATTAGGATAAGTGTTCACTTAGGGTTATTGTTAGGCTTAGGATTAGGCTTAAGATTTACTTATATAGTATTTTGGATAATAGAAACAATTTTTATTGATTTAATATTTTCTAAATTCATTATTGAATTTAAATCTTATAATTTATTCTCTAAATTCATTATAGAAACAATGTATGATAATTTATTCTCTTGATTTTGAGGTGAAAGTGTGGCTATATAGGGTTTCTATACATAGTATTTGTGGGAGAATGGTATCTCTATTTTGAATTATTCTAAACCTTGTTTCTATGTAGTAGTTTTTAAATTCATTTTGTTGTTATACTCTATAATTAATAGTTTATATATTGTACTCTCTCTATACATAATTTTTAGCAAGATTGGGGATACTAATAGAACCTTCATTTATTTTTTAAAAAAGACTAAGAAATGTATGAAAATTTGACAACATGAAACCCATGAAAATAAAAGTGAAAATAAAAATTTAACATAGTAAAAATGGCCAATCATGTGCCAAAAATGAAAAGAACCATTTGTTGTTACTCTAATATTTCAACCACATACTAAATTACCAAGTGCATTTTATAAATGTATCATACAATTGGAGCATAATATTGGGAATCAATGTGAATGATTCTCATCAAGAAATTAGACAAGCTTTGAGATTGAAGGGACCCAAGCTCTTTGTAGGTTTTCAATGAGAGATTTAATTAGCCACTAATAGGAACAATAAGAAAATAGATATGGGGAAAATGGAAATCCTAATCTCTAAGGTGTTGTGCTAGATTACATACACATCTCATAAGAATTTCAATAGAGGACAAAGAGACACATTTATAGAAATAAAGGGAAAATGGCTATTTAGATAGTTGTTAATCTACAAAGGAATTAGGACCTAGGTAGCTACAAAGTTAATAAAATAAGCTTTTTATTTATAATTTTAAATTAGATAATTTTGAAATTATCATGAGCGTAAAGTAAAAGATAAAATATTTTTCAACAAAACAAATAAAATGACAAATAAATAATGTGATTAATCAAGATTAACATGATATTGCAAAAAATATAATAAATAAAAGAATATGCATAATTGTACATAAGCCATCAAAAGTCTAAATATACCTATCTTTATAAAAAAATAAAAATCTTTAAAATGACTAAAAATTATTAAAACTTATTAAGCTCCATGAACATAAGACATCTGCAAGGTCTTGCTGACTTTCTTCTTAGAGGAAAATTATGACCAATTTGGATTGAGGAATGTCTTTGTGAGCTCCACTGGAAACATCCACCATGTGTGTGATTTAATCCTATAGGTGATCAAAAGGGCCAGGTTAAGTGAGCAGTCATTCAGTGATCCCAAATGGGACCATTAGCCATCCGCCCCTTGTCTCGCCATCCTACAATTCTGGATCACGGGATGGCAGGCAACCATTGATCTTGAAGGCATTTTGATCAATGGCAGCGTGAATTTCATCCTTCTGAAAAATAAAACATTCATTAAGGGGAAAGGGGACATTACTAGGTGGATGGAAAATTTTTCTTGGGCCCCACCTTGTACAGTCCACATGGCAGCCGCCCATGATTTCACAATCAACCAAAGCACCATCGCGGGATGGCGGGGAACGGCTCAGATCAAAAGACAGTTGATGAATAGTCGCACAAATTTGATCCACAAATGGGACACGTGTCGCCCACCCTTGATATCGCCATCCTACAATTCCTGATCATGAGATGGTGGGCAACCGTTGATCTTGAAGGCATTTTGATCAATGGCAGCGTGAATTTCATCCTTCTGAAAAATAAACTAGCATATATATACGCCGAAGGCGTATCATATTTGGAAATAGCCAACCCAATTTTCACTATCAACGGTTAACAGGTAACTGCAATACAGTTAAACGAATCTCAGTTGTTCATAATTTTTTCATGATTTTTCCATTGCTTTTTCTGTGATTTCGTCAGCGCTCTCCAAAAAAAATTAAAATTTTTTTGGCTACTGTGTAGGCCCGCAAGCAGTACCTGCGCATGTACTGTGCAGTCGTTCATAAATTTCCTAAAAAATTTGGCTGTTTTCACCGTCTTTTACTACTTTCCTTGCCGTTATGGGTTTCTGCTCCTTCGAACTCTTCTCATATGCATGGACACAAATTTATTAAAAAAGTTGACGTGGCGGGAATTACTATTTTTGACCGTTTTAAAAAGTACTTTCTGCAAGAGAGATATTAGAGATATTTATTTTTACTACTGGCATTCCTTTTCACACTTCACGAGAGTGAATTTTTTTTTATTTCACCTCTATTCGTTTTGACAGTGCACAGGTGGCGATCAATTTATTTTTCTTCACGTTGCTGGATAGTTTTCTTAGCCAACAAAAATCACCGTCTTCATTGCTTGGAAATTTGTGTCAACACTTGAAGATCTTCTAAGAAAAGAAAAATTGTAAACCCTTAAAAGAAAACCCTTACAGGACTAGAATTAGCTAATCAGTAAGTTAATTAAATCATGTTTTCTTATTTCTGTATTTTTCTGAATATTATATACTAATTTAAGATTATTAATATAATATTAAGAATAATATATTAATAATAATATAATAATGATAATATAATCATAATCGTTTAATAATACAATAATTTAAAACTATTATTAATAATATAATATTAAGGATAATTATATTCTATTAAATATAACATTCAAAAACAATATTAATATATATAATAGTGAGAATAATTTAATATTAAGAATAATATGATATTGTAATAATTAGAATAATATAATAATAATATCGAAATTATTTATATATATATATCATTTTTTAATAATATTTATAAAAAAGTTGAGAGATATCTTTGTGGAGGCCTATTTTTAATAATTTGTCACATCAAAGTGCATAGGCACCTCAAGATGGATATCTAAAATTATAAATTATAAAATTATAAAGAGCATCATGTGCTTTCATTGTAGAAAAATAATAAATAATATAATAATTTAAATATTAATAATATATTACAATTATTATTAATAATATATAAACAAAATTAACAATATAATAGTAAATATATAACAAAAAATACTAATATAATATTATTATATAATAAATATACAAAAAATTAATATAATTTTTGTGGCCTCTCATGATGAACTTCTGAGGTTAAATATCCCCACTTATACCGATATAGTATAAATATAATATTATTTAAGAGAACTATATATTACACTATACTTTAATATTTACATTATATAATATGATTTAAATATATTCAATTTTTTTAATATAATCTAATCTAATATCTGACTCAATTATTAATAATATAATAATCATAATGTAACATAATGAAACTTTATATATTAATTATTTAAAAATATAACAATAAATACATTTAAAATAATAATAATAATACTAATAATATTAATAATAATTGCACAAATGCATGGAAAAAAAATCATTTTTTTTCTTAATTGACCTTCCACGCCTCTTCGGCGTACCCATTGCACACCAAGGTGCGATCGCTAGTTAATAATATATATAAAATACACTGAGAGATATCCTTTTCAAGGCGCCTATTTTTTAATTGTTGAATAGGCGCCTCAAGAAGGATATCTCTCAACGTATTTTATATATATTATTAAATATATATATATGCTAGTAGCAGTCGCAATGCAACATGTAATATCTTAAATAAATTATATTAAATTATTATAATAATTAATATATTATAATATGGTAGTAAAATATTTGTAATTCAATTTTTAAAAATAATATATATAATTTAATATTTAAATGTTAAGTTAATATATATAAATATATTTTTTGTATATTTATAATATTATAATAAAAAAATGTTATATCATCAATATTTAGTTAGGATTATTAAAAAAATATTCAGTTAGGATTAGTTTTATGTGAGAAAATTTATTAAAAATAGAAACCCTAATCAAAACCCTAATTAAATCTTAACCCTTTTTGTAATTGTAACACTAACCCTAATCCTAGTTGAATTATAATGCCAACCCTAACACAAAAATTTATCGTAGAACCCTAACCATGATTAAACATCAATTGAACCTAACCCTAATTGAATCTTAACCCTTATTAAACCCTAAATCTAATAGTAATTAATCCCCAACCCTAACCCTAACCCTTACTCTAACATTGACCCTAATCTTAACTTATAACTCCGAACTCTAATCTTAATACAAATATAGCCCTAATTGTGACTTATAACTCCTAACCCTAACCCTAATAGATACCTAACCCTAATTCAACACAAATCGTAGCATAAAGATCTATCTTAGAATCCTAACCCTAACCATAACCCTTATCTTGTTGAGATTCAACCCTAATTGAACCTAAACACTAATCCTAACTTTAAGTCTAGTTGTAACCCTAATTGAACCTAAACACTAACCCTAACCTTAAGTCTAACTATAACCCTAACTAATTAAACCCTAAACTTAAGCCTAAATGAACCCTAATTATAATTAAATATTAATCCTAACCTTAGTTAACCCTAACCCTAATTGAATATAAACCCTAACTATATCCCTAATTAATTCCTAATTGAATCTTAACCCTTACCATATTTGTAACCCTAACCCTAATCCTAATTGAATTCTAACCCCAATCCTAAGCATTACCCCAAACTTTATCCTAGAACCCTTACCCTAATTGAACATCATTTGAACCCTAACCCACCCTAATTGAATCTTAGTTGTAATTAAATCCTAACCCTCACACTAATTAATCATCTAACACTAACCCTAACCCTTACACAAATAAATAAATAATCATCTAACACTAACCCTCACACTAATTAATCATCTAACACTAACCCTTACACTAACCCTAACCCTTACATAAATAAATAAATCAAAGATAAAAGATAAATAAATAAATCAAAGATAAAAGATAAATAAAAAATGATCACAAAGATTCAAATAAATAAATCAAAAATGAAAATAAATAAAAACATTAAATAAATAAAAAGATTCAAGATAAATTAGAGATTTGATCACACATAAAACAATCAAAAAGAAAAAACAAAGATATAAAATATAAATCAATAAGAAATACTAAATAAAATAAACCTAACAAAGATTTGAATACATGAGGTTAAATTAGGATTTTGTATAGGGTTTAATTACGCTTAGGGTTTAATTAAACTATTCTTCATGCTAACCCTAACCCTAATTTTGATGCAAACCCTAACCCTCATCTTAATGTTAACCATATTTATAACCCTAACTATATCTCTTAACCATAACCATAAGCTTAACTATATCTCTAACCCTAATCCTAACCTAAACCCTAAACCTAACTATATCTCTTAACCCCAACCTAACCATAATCCTAACCCTAAACTTGATCGAGAACATAACTATAACGCTAATCCTGATAACCTTAACCCCAATTATTACCCCAAACCTAACTATAACTATTAACCCTAAACTTGACAACAAACCTAAATGTAACCTTAATCTTAATGCTAACCCTAACCCTAATTTTGATGTGAACCCTGACCCTCATCATAATGTTAACCGTATTTCTAACCCTAACTATATTTGTAGCCCTAATCCTAACCTAAACCCTAACCCTAACTATATCTCTTAACCCCAACCTAACCATAATCCTAACCCTAAACTTGATCCAAAACATAACTATAACCCTAATCTTGATAACCTTAACCCCAATTATTACCCCAACCCTAACTATATATATTAACCCTAAACTTGGCCCTAAACCTTATTGTAACCCTAATCCTCATGCTAACCCGAACCTTAATCCTAAGCTTATCTTGATGATAACCCTAACCCTAATTTTGATGCAAACCATGTCTGTCATCCTAATATTAACCCTAACCCCAATCCTAACTATATATTAACTCTAGCCCTAACCCTAACTATATCTCTAGACCTAACCCTAACCTTAACTATATCTCTTAACCTTAACCCTAACCATAATCCTAACTAAATATTGATGATATAATAGTTTTTTATTATAATATTATAAATATACTAAAAATATATTTATATATTTTAACTTAACATTTAAATATTAAATTATATATATTATTTTCTAAAATTGAATTACAAATAATATACTATCATATTATAATATAGTAATTATTATAATGAATTTAATATAAAATATATAAATATAAAAATAATTTATTTAAGATATTACATGTATATAACCCTAACCCTAATTTTAATGCAAACCTTGTCTCTCATGGTAATATTAACTCTAACCATAACCCTAACTATGTATTAACTCTAACCCTAACCCTAACTATATCTCCAGACCTAATCCTAACCTTAACTACATCTCTTAACCTTAACCCTAACCCTAATCCTAACTAAATATTGTTGATATAATATTTTTATTATAATATTATAAATATACTTAAAATATATTAATATATTTTAACTTAACATTTAAATATTAAGTTATATATATTATTTTTAAAAATAATATTACAAATATTATACTATCATATTATAATATATTAATTATTATAATTATTTAATATAGAAATATAGAAATATAAAAATAATTTACTAAAGATATTACATGTTGTGTTGCAATTGCTACTAGCATATATATATTTAATAATATATATAAAATATGCCGAGAGATATCCTTCTCGAGGCGCCTATTTTTTAAATCAATTTCTCACATAAAAGTGCAATAGGCGCCTTAGAGAAGGATATGTCTCGGCGTATTTTATATATATTATTAAATATATACTAACATATAGTATATATTTAATAATATATATAAAAATCTGTAGAGATATCTTCTCAAGAAACCTATTATTCAATTTACATAAATATTATTAAAATAATGTTATTAACGTGTAATATCTTAAATAATTTTTTTATTTTTTTATTATATATTTTTATTATAATTATTATTTTTATTATAAAATTATTATAATAATTGTGTATTATAATATGATAGTTAATATATGATTAGGGTTAGGATTGGGTTTAGGGTTAGCACTAGTATTAGGGTTAGGGATATGATTAGGGTTAGGGTTAGGGTCAGGGTCAGGGTTAGGGTTAGGATTAGGGTTAGGGTTAGGGTTAGGATTAGGATTAGGGTTAGGGTTTAATTAGGTTAGGATTGCGATTAAGATTATGATTATGGTTAGGGTTAGGGTTAGGGGTTAGGGTTAGGATTAGGATTAGGGTTAGGGTTTAAATAGGATTGGGATTGTGATTAAAGATTATGATTATAGTTAGGATTAGGGTTAGGAGTTGAATTAGGGTTAGATTTAGGAGTTAGAGACTAAGATAGGATTAGGGTTAGGATTAGGGATTAGGTTTTTAGTTTATTTAGGGTTAGAATTGGGGTTAGAGAGGTTGGGGTTAAGTTAGGATTAGGATTAGAGTTAGGGTTTAATGGAGTCAAAGGTTGGGGCTAGGGATTAGGGTTAGAAGTTAAGCAGATGAGGTTAGGGTTAGAATTATAGTGGGATTAGGATTAGGACTGATGTTAAAGTTAGGATTAGAATGATTACAGGGTTAGAGTTAGGAGTTAGGATTAGGATTAGGGTTAAGGATTATGTAAAAGGTCCCACTTTGCATGTGATTAGTAAAGTCCTAATATGTTTTATGTGATCCTAAATAGATGGTAAGATGTATTACAGATGAAAAATAGTGTGATTATTTGATAATATTCTTGCTTATGCTATCATGAATGTAAGACCCCATTTTGTATCCCCCATTTTATTTCAATCGAACAAGTAGTTAGATGATAATTATGATGAAATGAATGATAAAAATATTTTTAGGATTCATGGGCATTAACCTTAATTTAATTATGATAGATGCACATGTGAATTGTTGGATATAACTTTAAAGTGTTGGGTTATTTAGCATATTAAATTTTGGTAAATGGTTCATCGTTAATGTTATAAGAGTTTAAAATGAATTACTAAGGTGGTAAACAAAATGATGGAGTGACTATTTCATTGACTATATTCTTGCATTGGAGTATGTGTGTATTTCCTTTGATTATAATAAAAATTGGACCATTAGGTTCATTTGATGTATTAATGAGTAAATATTTCATGAGTGAAAATTATGTGAATTGGATTAGCTAATAATATGAAGAGATATATGATCTAATCATGCTGACTTTGGTAATGTGCAGGAATCAAATATGCAAATAGGAGGATAGATAAATGTTGGAATCAAATCAAATACATCTTTGGGAAGTTCTAATTGTAGCCCTACTTGACTTAGAAGGGTTTGAGGTTTTATTATTGGTTGGGTGATTATGTAGAATCTAATTGTAGGACATGTGATGTGAGTTTGGTTGGGGTTGGAACCCTTGGTTATGATCAAAATTCATATGGATTCTTGTGTAGGTTTTGAAAAGGGATTATTGAGTCAATTTCCTTGGTTTTTGAACAAGAATAGACCCCTAGGACCTATACCTATGGGTTTGGAACCTTTTTGACATGTGAACTTGTCCTTGAAGTGTGAAAAGACCCCTCAAAAGTCCACAGTCATGAATGTGACGAATTCAAAAAGTGTTGGGGCTTGGGAAGAGTGACTTGTCACTCTCAACCTCCCACTCCCCAAAAGTTCTTGGAATTGGCACAAGACTCACACATGTGTGAGCACTTGTGGGAAAGAGTGTAGGTTTGGAGGATTCCTATATACCTCAAGAAGATGGAAGATTTGGGCATTGCCCACTTCTCCTCTTGGAGAACTTGAGTGAAGATGGTAGAAAGGATGAGAAAAAGAGAGGAGTCCATCTCTTTGGCAAGATAATGATGAAAATGGCTTGGTTTGGAGATGAAGAAGAATAAAGGAGTTTAGTTCCCTCACTTGGAGAAAATAGATAAGTTCTCTCTTGCTTCCATTTTATCTTTTGTGTATTTTTCTTTTCTGTAAGAAAGTGGTATGCTGTAAGGATCATGGTTGAAAACAAAGAGTAGAGAAACTAGAAGCATGAGATTTGGTGCTATGTTATATTTTATCACTTGTAAAATTTTGAAAAAATCTCCATTCATCATATTGGAGTTAAAAGAAAACCTTGCTCGGGGGTATGGCTAAAGTCCACGTGGCTCCATGACGCCATTATGGTAGGGTGGAGAGAAAGCCCTATTTGGTTGTATGCCATTCTTTGTATTTCTTAGTATTAGTTGTAATATGGAAAGTTAGAGATTGTTTCAAAATAAAAGATTTGTATCTTGTTGAAATTTAAAAAAAAACAAATAAAATGGATGAGAAAAAGATTTTTGTCATTTTTATGTTGCTCATCACACTTATAAATGTCCTTTGTGGTATGAAAAGTTTATATGAGAAGTTTGCATGTTATTTTAAAAGGAGAAGGAAATACTCTACAAATTTACATTTAAAATAGTGCAGAAATTAAAAAAAATTGTTTTTTTTTCACAAGTAATAAAGTATCATTTAAATTATACTTTATGGGAGGAGGATATTCATTTACATTACAATGTAGAATGAGATTTAGCATTCCAGAAATTAAAAAAAATTGTGGTTTATTAAAACATTCTTATACCCCTTTGTTTAAGTTCAGTTAAACTATTTTTCTCAAGGTGCATTCATTTGGAAAAGTAAAGTAAATTTTCTTTTTGTTAATACCCATAAATTTTTCCATGTGGTCAATATACATTTATTACTTAAACACATTTTACATAAAATGAATATATATTATATTAAACTTAATTTGCTCATTTGAATATATTAACAAGTTATATTTGATATATTTTATGTACATAATATTTTGCACCTTTAAATAACAATAATAATAATTTATAAATTTAATATGTACTTAAGCGAAAGAAAGATAAAAAAAAAAAAAAAAGGATTAAACTCTTGGATATGTAATATACAGATCTGTCGCCCATTTGCTATATAATAAAATGAATATAAGAATAAATCCATACTCTGCCATAATAAATCTTTATATAATGGGAAATGCATTTGCATAAATTATGCAGCTCGGCAAAAAAAAAAAAAAATAATAATTTTATAAATAAAACGAACCTTTACATAGGGCTATAAATATCTCTAAATATACTCCTCTAAATTTTATCTTACAAGATTTAAAACAAGTAAGATTTGATTCGCATAAGCCCTCTTTAGCCGCTCAAATGGACAAAAGAAGAGATTTATTGTTTGCACTTGGAAATGTAAAGATTTACATATCAAAATAAATAAATAATTGAAACTTTCTCCCTGCCATAGGAAAAGCATTTTTGCTTGCAGCAAATAAATCTGCACCTACAGACATAATGATAGTTTAATCATACCATTAAAATTTAAAATTAAAGAAAGAAACCCTTATGCATTAAATCGAGCAGATTTTCCTTGCTGCACATAACTTTCTATAAATTTATATCTTTTATAAATATTGTTTTTCACTGCATTCAATACGGATGCCAATGGAGATATGCAACATCAACATTCCCCTCCTTATTTAAATATATATATATATAGCTTTAAAACAGTCTCCCCCATTCTTAACCTGCCTTTTTCTGTGTGATTTGGGTCATAAGAGAGATCAAGGAAGGTAAAATAAAATAAAATAAAAAAATTACTGTATAAGCAAACAAACAAAACAAAGGAGAGAGAAATAAAAAAAATAACCCCTTCCTGTTCCTTCACAGTCATTGCCCTGTTCATGTCTTCCTCCAACCTTCAAGCCCGGCGGCTACCTTGTTAGGGTTTCAGTTGAAAATAAAGGAAGTGAAGAAGCCAACTTTTTAGGGCAACTTTAAATATTATTAATTATGTATGTCTTTATTCAATAAGAGCTCATCTATGAATAAAATTGCCATCCTTAGATGTCGCCAACAACACTGTTGAAATTTGATTTTGAGTTAATAGGGTTAATATAGCTATTTGAATACCCTATAAATAAATAAATCAATCAATCAATGGCATGGTTATTTAAGTTGAGTCGATAAATAAATTTATTGCCGGTTTAATGAATATATGACAATAATATTATTATATGGCAATATTATTATTATTGCTAAGATCTAATTGGGAATAAATTGTGTTTAGGGGTGGCTAAATGATAATAGTATTTTTTTTCTTTTTAGGTAAGGGTAATATTCCTTCGCCAATAGAATTATTATTTTATTATTAAAGGATGGTTGATCTAAATTTAACATCATTATTATTAGGGTTTTATTGTTAGTTATATAGTAACAATAACGTTAACTTTTAAATAATTAATTTAATAATAGTATTATTAATGAGAGTGGATAGTTAATACACAAATTAGTAGAAGGGGTATAAGGTAGAAATAAGGAGCATCATATATGATTGGGTATTTTAATTCTCCACTAATAAATATGTGTTACATTCCATATGTATTAAAGGAAGTTAATACTAATCAACACATGAGGGTGTAGCAATTTAATTAATATAATATTTATCAAGGCTTGAGTAAAAATATGTGATTAATATAAGTATGGTTAAGTAAAATGTGGTAAAATAAATAAATAAAATACATAAGTTGTGAAAACAAAATTATTGCTTAGAGTGAGAATATGTGAAAGAGGAACAAAAAGGAAATCAAGATTATAAATAAATAAATAAATAAAAGAATATATAGGATAAACCACATATGACTAAAAGAAGAGTTTAATAGTGGTGGAACTAATAAATATACAATGGAATTAGGATTGTATCTTGGGATAGCCAAAATAAAATAAATAAATAAATAAATAAAGGTCATTTACTATTTTAATAAATCTATACTTCTTTAATAAATGAATAAATTAATAAACAATATCTTTAATAAAAGTGTTTTGCTGGAAAAGTAGAATAAAATGGAAGGTTTATATATGTTTCTAATTTGACTATTATATTGCTAAATGAGGATACACTACTCCGAAAATTATCTCAATTATAAGATTGCGTAAATGCTAACTTACACTAGTATGGAGGTTAAGATTATGATATATATATATATATAAAGTAATATTTAAAGAGAGGTTTCTATATTTTATTTTACCCTATGCTTATATATATGGGGATGATAGATTTAATAATCTATCAACATAGATAAAACTAAGAGATATTAAAATTTAAAACTAATCTATTAAATAAATTGTAGGAAATAAATGAATAAATATCTTTGCATGGAGATGGGCATGACATATTAGAGTTAGGTTTATTGATTTTGTTTAGGGTTAGGGTTAGGGTTAGGGTTAGGATTAGGTTTAAGGTTAGAATTAGGAATAGGATTAGGGTTAGGGTTTAATTAGGTTAGGATTCTAGGATTAGGCTTAGGCTTAGGCTTAGGATTAGGGTTAGGATTGTGATTAGGGTTATGGTTATGGTTAGGTCCTAATCCTAATCTTAATATTAATCCTAACCCTAACCTTAATCCTAACCCTAACACTAACCCTAACCATAACCATCACCCTAACCTTAACCCTAACCCTAATCCCTATTTGTAATGATAACCCTAACCCTAATCCTAATCCTAACACTAACCCTAACCTTGACCTTATTCGTGATGATAAACCTATTCATGATGATAACCCCAATCCTAATCCCAATTTTAACTCTAACACTAACCAAATTACTATATTTTATCATTTATAAACATATCCCTAACCATCATAGCCCTAGCCTAGCTAGCCTAACCCTAGCCATAATCCTATTGTAGCCTAACCTAACCGCCAATCCCTATTTATGATGATAATCTCGATATTATAACCTAACCTAATCCTTTTCATGATGATAAACCCTGACCCTGATCTAACCCTAACACTAGCCTAGCCTAATCATACATTCATGATGATGGCCCTAACTTTCTAACCATAGCATAACCCTAGCCTAAAGACTAGCCTAACCCTAGTCCTGTTAAGAGTGATGACCCTAGCCTAATGAAAATGCTTGTTTGTGGTGATAATCCTGTTCGTGATGAAGGAACCTGATGGTTGACCTGGCTATGACCGCCTGGCCCTCGCCCTAGCCCTTACACTGTACCTTCTTCTTGTGATGAAGCCTGTTTGTGATGATGGCAGCCCTGATCCCGGTGCAATTGTTTTTCTGTAGAATTGCTGTATTTGTCATTTGTGACATGTCCTAACCGCCAATCGCATATATAAGTCGCCTAAAGCGCTGATCCCTAACCTTGGCCTAACCCCTGGTCCCTATTTGGCGTTGATGATGAGCCTGTTCCGGGATTGCCAGCCTGGCCCTGGCTTAATCCCTGGCCTAAACCTAGAATATCGCGGTGATGGGCCTATTCAGTGGTGCAAGCCAACCCTAATTCTAACCTAGTCTAACCTAACACTGACCCTGGCCTAGTCCTGTTCGCCGGTGGTAAGGCAGCGCGTGGTGGTGGCTCTGCAACTCCTGGCCATGGCCATGGCCGTAGCCTAACCCTAATCTAGCCTAACCCTAGGCAACATGCTCTAATCCCTGTTAGGTGATGACCAACCCTAACCCTAATCCCTATTCATGATGATAAGCCTATTAGTGATGATAACCCTAACCCTAATCCTAACACTAACCCTAAACCTAATCTTATTCGTGATGATAATCCTATTCGTGATGAAGAACCTAATCATGATGATAACCCTAACCGTAACCATAACCCTAACCATAACCCTAACCCTAACCGTAACCCTAACCATAACCCTAACACTAATCCTAACCAAAATCCCTATTCGTGATGATAACCCTAACCCCTATTCATGATGATAAATCTGGTTTGTGTTAATTAACCCCAACCCCGTTCCCAGTTTTAACTCCTGGCCATCCCTGGCTTGTATACAAGCCCTGAGCCTAGCCTAGTTCCTGTTTGTGATGATGGCCTGAACCTACTGCTAGCCTGGCCCCTAGCCCTAATTATATAGAGCCCTAAAATGAATTATAAACCCTAACCTAACCCTCATTAAACACTAATTTCAATCATAAAATTGTAATCCAAACCTTAATAGTAACCCAGCGAATCGCAATTCTATTTCAGCCCTAAAACCTAACCCTAACACTAATTTTATTAGTATAGTATGGTGGTTTGCCAATATATTGAATTTAGAAACTTGTGATAAGAATTTAACCTAGCATTATTAAGTAGTTGTGCTAGCCCTAATTTAGCTTCTTGTTGAGACCCTTGTAATAGTAATATTAATTTAATCCTATAGCTAATCTTAATTGAACCTTAACTGTAATTAAATCTTAATCTTTACCCTAACTCCAACCCTAATTTAATGCTAATAGAATCATAATCCTAATTAAGTTCCCATTATATAACTTATATAACATTAAAAATAAATTCCATAAATAACCCTATCACAATCAAATTTTCTTCTGCTAATGAGAACCTAACATTGGTGAACCTTGGTGAAACCTAACCCTAATCCCAGGTGATATTTATTCCTGGCCTAAGTAGACCTAGCTTAACCAAAATGTAAGCATTATTGAAGGCTAACCCCAACACTAAACCTAACCCTTATTGAATTGTAATAGTAATTGCAACCCTATATGAACCCTAACCTTAATTGATCCTAGAACCCTCACACAAATCTAACCCTAACCCTAAATCAACCCTAATCATAACCATAATTGATTTGTAAAACTAATTGAAACCTAACCTTGAAAAAATGTAATCCTAGCCTTATCTGACTATAATGGTTTAGGTTATAGTTGGCTTAAGGTAATGGTGTCTATTATTGATAAACTAATAAATTATGTTGATTAGGGTTAGAATATAGTTAAAACATAATTTAATAACCTTAGCGTATAATTATTTATAGTTAATCATTATTAATTTATTGTGAATTAAGTGTAACCTAATAATAAGTTAACCTTGATTAGAAATTAATCAAATTTATTATTATTATAATTATTAACATTAAGGTTAACTTATGATTTTGATTATTATTATTTTAATTATTAATAGTAAGGTTAACTTATTATGATTTTGATTTTTATTATTATTATTATTAATAGTAAGGTTAACTTATTATGATATTAAGTTATTAATTATAAATATATTGATTCAAATTATTTAATTAAAATCTAATTATTATTGTCAAATAAATAAAGCTAATTTAGTTTGAGTTATGATTATATAAATATCTAATTTAAAGGATCAGTTTAAGATCTAGTTAAACTGCACGTTACCTATAGAGGTGTTTGATATAGTCAATGCAATTTTTAGTTCCTTGGTGTCTTATGCGTAAAACACTTTCAATGTTAAATTAGAAAAAGCACATTTAATAGGTCTTTTAATTTGAATTTTCTATTGGTTTCATCAAGCATAGAACACAAATTAGATTTGGCTGCGAATACAAACTTGTTAGTATTTATGTGTTGCCTATTATACTGCCAAGCCTTTAGTGTTTTTCTAACATGGATTGACACGAAGATTTTTAAGCAATACACCTAGTGCATAATTTTCTTGATTCAAAAAAACATTCATTCACAAATATTTATAATTTTCATAGCCCATCCTACTTCTTTAGACTTCTTCCTGTGGCTCTGGAATCCAATGCAATGTTCGATTTCAATACATGGAAATACACGAGCATCTAAATACCATAATTGCTATATCACATATGCATCGTTTGCTGCAAAAGATCCTCCTACATAATTAGTTATTGATCTCATTTCTAAGAATGCTTTCTTATGGCTCAGCACACTTGCACATCTACCAAATTACTTTTAGTCATTGCAAATAGCAGCTATATGAGTAATATATGTTATTATACTTGAAGCTCTCATAGTCATACCATTGTAATTGTTCCACTCTTTATGTTAATGGAGGCAATTTTTAATCACAACACGATATAAATTCTCACCAAATCAACTAGGCCCCCGTCATGGATCACTATAATGATCTAATCACAGATAGTTACTAAAGAAAGGTAATTTAAATCCTGACTCTGAAACCCATGACGTGGGACTATCTTCATGTGCAATCAACATCTAGCTCAAGGTTTTCCCTCCCGGGCTTGACAATCAGGTCATGCGAGGCCTGAATTCGAAGGCGCAAAGATAACATGGAACACATACATTGAAGGGCACAACTAATAGTATACCTTAGCAATAGTTGACATCAAATGCAGTCACGGTGAAGGGCTGCTCATAGTCATTAATTAGCACAGGATCTTCGAATTCCAACTCCACAAACAGGCCCTCATCCTATACAATCTCCTGCACTTCCATTCATATCTGGTCCATTACAATATCCTTGCTTCTCGTTGACTGCCAACACTGTACAACAATTTAAATCTGACTGGGTTTTGTAACTGTCATCGGTTCGTAATGTTAGAGCTTTATTTTTTATGTACTCAGGTTTTCTCCACCCCTGCTATGACTGTAGAATGCCTCTCGGCATAATTATTAAATAAAACATTCATTAAAGGGAAAGGGGACATTACTAGGCGGATGGAAAATTTCCTCAGGCCCCACCTTGTATAGTCCACGTGGCAGCCGCCTGTGATTTCGCAATCAACCAAAGCACCATTGCGGGATGGCGGGGAACGGCTCAGATCAAAGGATAGTTGATGAACAGTCGCACAAATTTGATCCATAGATGGGACACATGTCACCCTCCCATGATATCTCCATCTTACAATTCCTGATCATGGGATGGCAGGCAACCGTTGATCTTGAAGGAATTTTGATTGATGACAGCGCAAATTTCATCCTTCTAAAAAATAAAACATTCATTAAATGGAAAGGGGACATTACTAGGGGGATGGAAATTTTCCTTGGGCCCCACCTTGTACAGTCCACATGGCAGCCGCCTGTGATTTTGCAATCAACCAAAGCACCATTGCGGGATGGTAGGGAACAGCTCAGATCAAAGGATAGTTGATGAACAGTCGCAGAAATTTGATCCACAGATGGGACACGTGTAGCCCACCCGTGATATCGCCATCCTACAATTCCCGATCATGGGATGGTGGGCAACCGTTGATCTTGAAGGAATTTTGATTGATGGCAGCACGAATTTCATCCTTCTGAAAAATAAAACATTCATTAAAGGGCAAGGGGACATTACTAGGCGGATGGAAAACAACGACATAAGTTTTTTTAAAAGCGTTCAGCACAGGGCCAACTAGGACTTAGGAAAATAAAACCCACAGAGGAAATAAAATATTAAGACCAAAGGGACCAGGCCTAGATGGAATGATGGGCATAAGATGTTTTTAAAACCATTCAAAAAAGGTAATGGTGAAATAGATCCCAACCAAGGCATTACATAAACACAAGGGTTTAAGATGAAGACAAAGCTAAAACCCCAGCCCTAAGAAATTTTCCAACACCATGAAAGCCTAGTGACATAAGGTAGGGCATGAGTGAAACATTAGGAACAAAATTTGA
>VDFB02179234.1:82607356-82617401 GCA_007258455.2 Sequoia sempervirens
CAAAGGTCAATACAGTAGCCCAGGCAGAGTTGGAGGGTGAAAACAAAGGTCAATATCAGCGTAGAAGAGTTTGGAGGAGTGAAAACAAGGTCAATACCAGTAGAGGATGAGGTTGAGGGGCACTCATGGAAAAATCGGCGACGAGGGCAATGAGTGCTATGGTTTGGCACCCCCATTCTCTTTAACCTTCAATTTTCATGCCCTGGTTTCCAAAAGATCTTCTAGTACATTGGCACCCCAATTCTCCATTAAAATGGTATAAGATAAGGCGAGAAAAAATAAAAATAGCTTATACGGAACATATCCACCTACAATCCCATTCAATCATTTTAATTAATTCCTTGAATTAAACTATAAAACAAGAATCATACACACCACAAAGGTGAGATGAGCGAAACAACCCTTGATCATTTTATTCAAAATTCAGATATGCTTATACAATGTAGAGACATGAGTTTGAATTAATCATATCAATTCAAATGCCAGTATTGTCATAAAGCATCAAATCCCCATGAATTCAAAACCTACTACAGAATGACTCAAACCTAAATTGCATTTTCCCTAAAACTGTCAGACTTTACAATTTTCTCTGCAACTTCATCTAGACTCAACCAAAAATATCTAACTTGCTAACCCGTACTTCTGGCCTTGAAATCCTTCTTATAGAAAAAGGAGGAGCAAACAAGCATTGGGCCAGAAAGCACACATGTCACTAGCCAATTGGACCGCCTTGTACTCTTCATCAGTTGGCCAATCAAAATTGATCACCCCATTCACCTTGACACTATAAGGTTTGTATAGCATACGATTTGCTTCTCTTTGAAAGACTCCAAGGCCGAAGTGCTAATGATTTTGTCCATACAGCTCACCAACAAGTCATAATCGAGTTACCCTATTTTTGGGGTTTTCTAGTCCAAACATGATATAAAGTGGCTCTTACACTTTTTGTGATTCTGTAGCTTGTGGCAGGGCCAGTGGATCTTGTTGTAATTGTAGGATGCATGAATGAGGGCTTGGAGTTTCAACAAAACATGTATGGGAGATCTGATTTTATGAATTTTTATCCATGTGAGACCTAATGGGTTGTTTCTATAACACTAAATATAAATGATACACACACACACACACACACACACATATATATATGTATGTATATGTATTTTTAAATGTAAATGTAAATGTAATTAATGGATTCTCTCCTAGAACAATAAATGCAACATATCAATCATTAAAGAAATCTATATCTATGTATATAAATGTGTATTTCTAAATGCAAGTGTAAATGCAAAGAGCATATGGTTTTGTAGTGTTATAGATACAACATATCCATAAATTAATGTAATTGAAATTCTAAATTCTTCAACACATATAATATGAAATCGATCGTGTTGGTGTTTTTTTCCTGTAAACCAAGTTGGTCTTCTAATCTACCTATGGAATTGCCAATTCCAATCAAGGGTAGATCGAAGGACCTGGACCAACTGACGAGGACTTTAATAATAACCTCCTACACTTTGGGCTCTGCAAGACCCAAGAGGGTGGTCCCTATAATGTGTTTATGATCTCTGCACCAAACTCATAAACAATCATTAACGATTCACAAATAATCCCACAAATAGCTCAACCGAATAGGATACCACTCAAATGAATTAGCCTTTCACCAGTAATATCAACTGCTTGGAGCATGAGATGATTACAACATTATTTCATAACTTATGATAGTCATTTTATTTGCAATTTGGCGGCAAGCCCTAAGAAAAGACATACATACACAGAGTTTCACAAATTCATACAATTTAGATCAGTGCCATATACCATTGGGGAGTCAAATTCATAAACATTCATGACTCAACAACAGATTTAAATACTTAGCACACATGATCCCTGGCAATATTGCATTACAATAGTGTCAATTCCTATCCCAGCCCAATACTTCTTACTAAATCCCTCTACAAACATACCCATCCATGATTCCATCCAAGCACTTTAATTAATTCTTTGAATTAAAGCCAAAACAGAAAACACACACATCAGAGCAATGAGATGAACGTCATAATCCTTGATTATTCTATTCAAAATTATGATATGTTTGTACAGAGGAGAGACATGAGCTCGAGATATAACATCATAGCTCAAATGCTAGTGTTGCTTATGAAACATCAAATCTCCATAACTTTAAAACCCATTATAGGATAACCCCAAACTTAAATTGCCTTAACATTCAAAAAATTTCTTACAATCTGCTCTGCAACTATACCTAGACTCGACCTTCAAAATATCTGACTTACCAACCCTTATTTCCGACCTTGAAATACTTCTTATAGAAAATGAAGGAGCAACAAGCATCGGGCCAGAAATTACACATCTCATCGGTGAATTGGACCGCTATGTGCCAATTCAAAACTATGATCAAAACCACCAAGTCCCAGAGCATCTTTTCATTGATTTCTACTCATTACACAATAGCTGCAGCATTTGTTACACCTCAGAACCTATGCCCAAAGCCGCCATGGAAACAAAACCATAATCAGTTATAATATAACTGCTGAGCTGTCAGTTGCCAATAATAGACACCATTTCACTCCTCTTTGGTTAAGTACTTGTCCACCCAATTCTGATATTCCTCATCCGTTGGCCAATTAAAATTCACCACCTCCCTCACCTTGGTATTGTAAGGTGTGAATTTCACCGCAACCGGGTTGGCCCCCCTCTCAAATGACTCTAAGAACATGCTGGTATTAATTATTTTATCTGTGCTTCTTACCAACAAGTCATGGTCTGAGTCATCAAAAATCAATTTAATTTGTGCATTAATAACCTCTTCTGCCCTATCTTTCCACTGCTGCAGTGTCTTAATATTTCCTTGTGCATCTATTACATCTGGCAGAAAAGTGTCATTCCAATCATCAAAACTCTTTACTAGTTCTCTAATTTTCCTACTCAAATCATCAGGCAGGGCCTGGAATCCCTTCAATGATTTCACAAGGATTTGAGTAGGCTTTAATGACTGGGGCCTGTTATTTACATCAAATCTGGAAGCCTTAAACATAACATCTAAATCAGTGGCCCAAGGGATCCACTTCTCAACCAGAGGTAGAACCACTTCCCAATCTCTGTTAATGTTTTGTATTCCACCCAAGAATAAAGAATATAAAGAATGTACAGCTAGCAATCTAGAATCAACCTTCTCATTTAAATGCCTCAAAACGGTGTCAACCACCTCACTGTGTTTATCCATAGCACCATCCTCACTCGCCCTTAGGGTAGCCTATAATTCTATGATTTTATTCATCATCTGCTTTTTGGTAGGATCTGCAGAATACTCATCTTCCTCTTCGACTGGCCCTGGTGTAGGGCTATTAGCAGATGTTTGAATTGGGGATCCAGGAGTAGAAATGATTGGGATAATAGGGGGCAATGACCTTGAAGTAGTAGGTAATGCTCTGATAGTAGAGGCACTAGAGGATTCTCCCACCTGCCCGTATCTCAATCTATCTACTTCAAACTGTAGCTCAACATTTTTCTGCTGCATTCTAGTATACTCCCCAATTATTGCATTGTACTTTTCCATCAGGCTTTTCTTTTCAGCTTCATCTCTTTCTGTTGTCTTATGGGCCAATTTGGCCACATTTAGTGTTAGGCTTGTGGCTTTTGTTGTTGAGGTTTCAGAAGCTCTCTTGATAATGAGCCTACCCTTAGACTTGGGCTAATATTAGCCACATTTGGTTTTCTACTTTGAGGTGCCAGTGCTCATATGGCTAAAGTTTCATATTCCTCACTAAAAGTATACTCTTGTAGAGCTGCCTTGACTTCTTATTCACTATTTTGTATAGGATGCTTAGACTGCATAATAGCATTGAATGCTACAGCATCAGCTATGTCCCATTCAGGGAGGAGTAAGACACCAGCCTAAGATACAAGTTTCCTTCCTTCATCAGGAGTGATGCTTTTGAATTGCTCCATTAATTCAACTTTGACTTTATTATCATTCTCCTGGTCAGACCTATCAGGTCTTGATTCCCTCCTGGTCTTGCATTTATCCTGATATTCTTCAAGTTTCATCCTCCAGATCAACTGCAAGAACATAGGAGTTTTCACGAATGCATCATCATCTAAGAATGCCTTACAAGCCACCATCCTGGCATCCTGTACACACTGCCCCTTTATATCCATATTAGTTAACACCAATTGTGTTGATCTAGGAGGGGAGGGGATACCAACCTGCATGTCCTGATTAGTTATGATTATTTCACCCACCAGTGCCTCTTGTGACTCGTCAACTCTTCACCTCTTAAGGCTTGGCTCTGATGGCAGCTCTACAGGGTCATTTCTAGGTGGTGAATCCAGATCCACAATCTTTATCCCCCCAGGTTTCCTAATCCCATGACCCGGTTGTGATGTTGTTTTCATTATTTGTTTCTCTTTTTTATCTCCTTCATCATTGCTATCATCTTTCTTCCTCCTGTATAGAGATCTTTCCACTGATGGCTAATAGGTCAGCATTGTTTCTTCAGGCCTCACCTCTAATCCTTGAATTTCTCAGTCCAGTTCCAAGTTTATTTTCTTGGTTCTCAGGGTGCTCATGATTTCTTTGAAATTATTCATTAAGAAATCAATTCTTTTATGAAATTGAGTGAACTCCATCATTGGATCATATTTTGGATCTAGTTTATGCACCATGGCCAGCATTTTCTCATAAGCAATCCACTTCTCTTTATTTAATTCCTGCTGGCTCAAATCGAACTCATTTCTAATCAAATCCTCAAAAAAATTGAAAACATGAGCAAACTTGCCACCTTTAATTCTTTGCCTAAATAGGGCAAAGAATCCCTCAGGGTCATGCTACCTCCTACATCCACTCTTCAAATGGTAGTCATCAAAATATCTGTCAAAGTGAACCCATCCTCCCTTGGAAAAAACAAAGTCTAAAACAATAGTATAATCAAGGAACAAAGTCCCTTTTCCTTTTCCTATCAAATTATCTTCATGAATGCAACCTAGTTGCCACATGACCTCTACAAATCCCATTCTTGATGGTACATTATATGGGAGAATATGAGGAGCTCCCTGGAAACCATAAACCCTTAGGACAGTGCTTACAGGGTATAGAATGATGTCACCCCAATTATGACACACCTTCAAATCAGGCTTCCTCACTTTGGGTCAGAGGAAGTCGTGCAAATCCTCAGAAATTATTGGCACATTCACCATCAGTCTAGCTCTGAGCTTGGAAGAAAAGCAGTTATCAAACTGCACAAAACTAGCATCTCCCTTGTTGTAAGACAAGTCTGCACTCCAAGCCTGCACTAGTAATTTTTCTCCATTCATCTCCTGCCTCAACTCCATTTTCTCTGAGAAGAAATTGGCATTCTTGTACAAGAACATATGCATTAATAAGGAGTACCAAAATAAAGGAGTACCAGTGTCCCCCACATACAAGTTTAGCAAACCCTCATGTATCCTTTCAGCAAGGAAAGAAGCATAGTCGTACATTACAAAAAAGTTAGGATGTTGAATTTGAGCCCCCATAAACATATAAGCAATGGGCATCTCGGTATTAGGGCTGAAACCTAAAATTTGGCAAAGTGAATAAAAAGTTGCCAAGAAATGATCAGCAAAACAACTCAACCTGGAAGGTTCCCGGTCAGTTGGGCTGATGTGAATCGTTGAACTGCCCACCCTAGCTAGATGAGGAGGAAGCAACTTTAATCTGAAAAGAGGTTGTGCCCTGGCATATTCCTGCTCCATTTCATCAAGGTCTATCTGGACCAAGAATGAGTTGTATTCACTTAAGTCAAAAACTTGTCGAATCTCATCTGCATTTATATTCAGTAAAACCCCGCCATCATTATCCCTGATAATCCTTGTGACGGGATCATATCATGCAGCCACTGCCCTAAGTAGGTCAACATCAAGAAATACATTCGGCACCACAAGTTTTCTCATATCATATCTCCAACCATTTGAAAAAGGATGAGACATATTTCGCTGCCCATACCATCTCCTAAACATTTCCAAGCCCATCATTTCTACCCTAGCATCTGCAATGTTATAGGTTTTATATCTTAATCCCTCACCTAAGGCTGTCCCATTTATTAAGATCAAACCCCTCTTCTTGTCATTTGTTGACAAAGGGAATTGGTCAAAGAAATCGTCATATAGATTCCTTCATAAATAATCAATATGGCCAAAATGCTACTTTAGTGGTGCCATTTCAAACAACCAAGGCTTCTCCTAAGATCAAATTTGTGAACAAACTAGGGCTACCCAAAACAAAATTACAGTAGAATTTTGCAATTTCCCACAATTCAAAATAACCAGTAACCCTAGAACCTTAATCCAGAAAACCGTTGACCAACACAAAACAACCCTCCACACGAATCATATTCAAACAGAAATAGTGATAAAGAAAGTAACTCACGAGATTTTGTGCCCTGCAAAAAATCAAACCCTACTGTAATTGCTTTGAAAAAACTCTATCTTTGGCTCTGGACCGCTTGGAAAACACTTGAATTCCCTTGTGGTGAAGATAGCCTGAAATTAAGTACTTAGAATTTATGAGAAATGGCCAAAATACGTCTCGTCCGCCATTAAAGCTTACTTGCACGCCGTGCCAACGACTTCAATTGTATTTGACACAAATTTAAATCTTCACCGTCAATCTCTTGTTTCTATCAGATTATCGAACGGTCACCTTCAAAGAAGGTGACAACATCTCCACGTCATTATCAAGGACCCACCATAATACACAGCACCAAAAGAATACACGTGGCGCCCGCCCACGATATCACAATCATTAAACTCCCTTAAGTTTAGGATCACGCGATAGCGGGCAACTATTGATTCCCTTCATCGGTGATCACGATCATACATAACAGGGAGCAGCATCAATACCTATCCGTCGAGCAACTTTTTTCAACAAGGTTAAAACATCACCATTGATCATGAGCACGTGCATCTCACATGTGGTTTAGTAACCCACTCCATAACGTACTAAAGTCCGATACACATATTAAACACTTTTTTTTACTCTTTTCAGCATCGACAAACTGGGACACGTGGCGCCCGCCCACGATATCGTGATCACCAAACAACCAGCGGTGGTGTCATCACGAGATCATGGGGAATGGTCAAAATCAATTGTAAGGAAATCGACGGTCATCAAAATAACCCCTACAAAACATTAAAAATACTTAGAAGAAAATAAGAGGAAAGGGACACCGCCTAGGGCAACGACAATCGATGACTCAATGTTGTTTTAAAAGCGCAAGGCACAAACCGACCCAAATTTTAATAAATAAAAGGGGCAGGTGAAATATTTAGCATTTTTATTAAAAAGGGGCTTGGCCTAGATGATTCAATGGGACATAAGTTGTTTTTAGAACCCCTCCTCTAAAGGTAACGACAGAAAAAACCCAACCCAAAATAGAACACCAAGGTTTCATGGAAGCAAAGCAAAATTCCAGCCCTAGGTACCTTCCGAATAATCAAGACAAACTAGTAACAAAAGGAAACCAAGGACTTAAATTTGAGGCTCCATCAGATCAAACTATTAAACTACATGAGAAATAAATGAAAATAGTAAATGCATATGTATGTGTATTTGTAAATGTAGGTATAAAATAAATAAGAATAATGAAAATTATAAAAGAATATAAGGAAAGGTCTCCTCCCTTCTTGGTAGTGATAACCACCTCCACACACAACCCTTAAAAATTATGAATAGAGGAATCTAATCTTTGAAGAACTCAAAGTTGATTCTCTCCTACTTGATGCAATTAGTCATTTTATCCTTACAAACATTTATAGTGATTACTAGAGGCACATAGACCAATTCTTCATAATAGAAGAATTTGATCATACTTTTCCAATGATGGCATTATGAGAAAACCTTAGGTTAAATGAATAATTCATAGCTAAGTTCTTTAAATCATGTCCAACCATATAAGAGAAGACTGTTGCTATGTGTACCTGGATACCATGGAGAAAGGCTAGTCTTTGGGCTCTTTGATCAATCATCCTACCTTAAAACATACCAAAAGTCTCCTAGCAATTAGACATAAGAAGATTTAATATGACTTAAAAAAAAATTATTGCCAAAGTGTAAACTTATGATAACTTAACCAGGCCTAGTACACACTCCCTCCCCGTTAACCACTTAGACATATGGAAATTAAATGTTAATTTGCTTCTATTTTTAGTCATGTAGGTGTCCAATAAACCACTTGGTGGTGTTTCCCTTCAAGTTTATTTACTTGAATGAAGAGAAAAATTCCTTTGATTACAATTAGAAAATACATTTGAGGCCTTGGTTGTGTAACTAGTGGACCATAGTCACATTTAACACTTGTTACAAAGTTTGGGAGTTAAAATGTTAAGTAGATTTGATTTGTGATGCACACATTTGCACGGTAGTAACAATAGCTTGCAATCTGTCAAGACTTGATTACCTTATAACCTGTGAAATTCTAGTGATGAAATGATAGATTAATCATAATGTCACCTTGGGATCACATCACCATGAAAGAACTTTATCCAACATCCTTATGAGTGCAGGTACCACCAAATAGGTATTTGGCATATCTGTCTTCCTCGAGCGAGGGAAATTCAGGAAGAGAAGAGGAAAGCAAGACATGTAGTATGTCTAAAAGAGGGAGATCAACTAGAGGTCAAAAGATTAGAAGAAAATTTCGTAAACGCATGGAATTTTTTCTTGTTGAAGGGGGGTCATGTTCTTATGATGATGAGAGCATAGGCAGCGTCAAGGTGCCCTTGAGGTACAAACATCTACGGAGCAATGGGTACCCAAGGAACTTCCTCCAATAAACACCAATTTTTGTGTCAACGAGAGGATATATCGCATAGCACCATCGTCATTACATGGTTTGGGCCTATTTTGTATGGACGGCATAAAGGTTTGTTACGACAAAGTTACTGAATTGATGAAGTATGTTGGACCCTATTACAGTTACAAAAGATTGGATGCAACTGGTTCGATATACATGAAGTATGCGTGGGTATGCACTATCAGCAAATTATATACAATTAAAAGATAAGGATCAAAATAAAGGGTGGCTATGTATACATTGTGAGGAAGGCCAAAAGCATCAGGGAATATTGCAGGGTTTATAAACAGTACATGACCTGGGTCAACAAATAAGCAACCCAATTGCATATTCGAGGCGCGCGAGGGAAACCGTGTATTCGTATGTGCGATAAAATTAATAACTGCAGGGGAAGAGTTGCTAAATGATTACAATTTGAATCACTTAGTTACAAACACAATTACTATGGGGGTGGTACGTACTATGTACCATTTTACCCAACCTCCAATTAATGACTCCAATATACCATTTTATTCTTATGTTTTTTTTCATAAGTATATTGGTTTCATTTTGGTAATATTTTTTTATATTTAATTTTTGTCATAGGGGGACATTGATTATACAGAGAAGGCTCTGGCCCAGAGCACAGATCGTGATGTATCTTCAGCCACTTCTACCCGACAGGTTTACCTCATTGTAATTGTACAAATTAGATACGAGGAAAATGTTTTATTATTATGTTTTTTTCATAAGTTTTTTGGGTTAATTTTGATAATGTTTTTAATATTATTGTTGCAGTCAACTGATCGAGGAAAGGCACCAACAGTAGAGGAGAGCATCCATAGTGAGGTGCAGTCAATATTTTCTGATGATGACATGGATTATTCAGCAAACCCTTTCAATACGATAAAGAAGCTCATGAAAATATGCAATGAAGAAATGACTCAATTGATGTTCAAAATGCCTCAAACAGATGAGATAAGAGAGAGGGTTAAAGTATTGACAGGAAGATTACAAAACTTGCAAGTAAGCTATCATGAGGTCTTTAATTATAACATAAGTTCATTCATGGTTTTATATTTTGTACTCTTTTATGTCATGAACTAAAATATGTGTTGTTTTTATAGGGTTATTTGCCTCCTCATGATGCTCGGCCATGATCGAGAATGCGTAAGTGCTTTTCAGGAGTAGGGTTGGTACAAGTGTCATCCGTCTTCCCT
>VDFB02179234.1:82617501-82675345 GCA_007258455.2 Sequoia sempervirens
GTTTCCAAAGATGGCACATTTCATCCCATGCCAGAAGACCCATGATGCAGTCCACATTGCTAACTTGTTCTTCAGAGAAGTGGTGAGACTACATGGTTTGCCAAAAAGTATAGTCTCAGATCGTGATACCAAGTTTGTGGGATACTTTTGGAGGACCTTGTGGAAAAAGTTGAAGACAGAGTTGAAGTTCAGTTCTACACACCATCCACAAACTGATGGGCAGACTGAGGTTGTGAATAGAAGTCTAGGTAACCTATTGAGATGCTTGGTAGGAGATAAACCTAAGGGATGGGACTTGATCTTACCCCAGGCAGAATTTTCTTACAACAATTCTGTCAGTAGAAGTACTGGTAGATCACAATTCCAAATTGTGTATGGAGGTAGTCCCAGGACCGCTCCAGAATTGAGGAAGATGGACCAAGAGAAGAAAACTAGTGCTGAAGCCGAAGAATTTGTAGAGCACATCAAGAGTATACATGAGAATGTCAAAGAACATATCAACAAGATGAATATGCAATATAAGGCTAAGGCAGATCAGAAAAGGAGGTATAAGGAGTTTCAGATTGATGATGAAGTGATGGTCCACTTGAGGAAAGAAAGGTTTCCAGTGGGAACCTATAACAAACTGAAGATGAAGAAGTTCGGTCCATGTAAAATTGTGAAGAGGCATGAATCAGGGAATGCATATGAGGTAGAGTTGCCAGATGGATTCAACATTTCTCCTGTGTTCAATATTTCAAATTTGACAGAGTATCATGAAGGTGGCACAGAGGAAACACCAACAATGGAACTGTTTGGCATTCCAGCACCTACTTCAGAGAAGGAGGAGATTGAAGAAATCCTAGATAGCCGTGTGGGAAGGAGTACCAGAAGCAGGCAGTATGAAGAGTATTTGGTAAAATGGAAAGGAAGGCCTGTAGAAGATTCTTCTTGGTTGTCTAAGGCAGAGGTTGACCGTTTGGGTTTTCCTCAACCATCTGAGACGTGACGGGGTCACTTCTCAAATTACCACAGATTATGCGTCACGAGGAGCATCCAGTGATTAATGAGGAACAATCTTGCATCACCCAAAAGATGATTTCCATTTTGTTCTGTTGTTTCTTTTTATGTTTTTGTATTTCTGGATACCCTTTTCGCTCGAATAAGAGTTTCCAACTTCGGAACTACTTTTACCTTTTTACGCTCCATACTTTTTTAGCAGGTTTGCATTTAGTGGGAAGATTTATGGGAAGGTTTAGGATGGAAAAATACACAGTCTGGTGAAAGAATCAGGTCAAGATCATTCATGACTTGAAAGTTATTCAAGTTCCAATTTCTGCTTTTTGCCCTGAAAAACCTTCCGAGCTCAGTTTGAGGCACCAAACGATCCCGGATGGGCCTGAAAATTTGCAGAAACGCCAAAGTAATTTGCCAAGGCCTACAGAAAATCGTCTTTTTGAGAGCTTTCCAAAAGGTATTATCATTGAAGATCCGACGGTCGGATTAAAAGTTATGGCTGCCGGAAGTTGGTGCATATTTTAGAAATGTGCTAATTTTCAACTGTGAATTTAAACTTCAATTTCAAATTGTAATTTTGGCGCCAAACCGTCAAAAATCTTATCTCGAAGGTTTTTTTTGGTTCCAAACCGAAATGGGTCTATTTAGGGGCTTGTTTCTGATTTTTGGGTAACTTTTTGGGAAAAGAAGTTCGCATGCTGTGAAAGTGGATCTGGGTAATTTTTTTAAGTTTGTAATTTGCATGTAATACAGAGCTTGGGGATTTGAGATCCTCTGCATGTAAGAAGTTTAATATTTATGAATAAAATATTATTCTCTGTTTTGTGAGTGTATTTCTGTGTCTCGGGTTTGCTCCCTCGTCATGAAGCTACATAAGTAAAATGTTTATGTTGTTTATTTTTATGTCACTATTTCCCTTATGTTATTTGTTTCCCTTTTAATGCAAAATAATGATAAGTGTTATTTCTCTGTTAGCAAATGTTTCCATATTATTATTTATATATATCTTGTGTTGGAAGGTATGATTATGAATTCTACACTTTGAATGTCAACTTGCAATAACAATTGACAACCATCTCATTTCTTGTTGTAGATATGTGATCAACTACTTTCATTGAGCCACTAAATGTCATGGATTTTGTGGCATGGCTCTTAAACAGGGACATGGGACCGAGATCATTATCTGGTGTTGATCGCATCAAGGTATGGGATTTCTTGATACCTGATTCAATTTTTAGAAGGTAGTTAGAAAATTTATAGACATAAATAATGGATCTAGTCTATTTCAATCGTTGTCAGATTTTTGTTGAGCCAGATTAAGAAAGCCTTGAGAGGTGTAAAAGTTGAGGTCACACATCAGGGAAATATGCGTAGGAAATATCGTATTTCTGGGTTGACATCTCAACCCACCAAGGAACTAACGTAAGTATCTCAGCATGCTTGATGTTTAATATTAGTAATTTGAAAAGGGAAAAGTTCTTCTCATTACAAGAGGTTGTAAATTGACTTCTATTATGGTATTGAACTTTTTTTGGGATATATTATTTTGATAGGTTTCCAGTGGATGAAAAAGGAACAATGAAATCTGTGGTAGAGTATTTCTAGGAGACGTATGGAGTTTATTTAACTAGAGTATTGTATCAATTATGTAGTGTGTTATTTTCCTTGTCTATGCTTCCACATTTTGCATGCATGTCTATCAGGGCACTTGCATCCTTTTTGCTTTTGATGGATGTGCATGCCATGTTCCAAAACTCTCATTTTGGCATAGGTAGAGAGGATGTTGGGAAAGGTTGTGGAATACAACTTTACACCTTCCAATTGAATTTTCTTGAAAGTTTCTAAAGCCTTATCAATGAATGTATTCCATGAATATCTTGCAATCATCACATTCCATGAGATGACATCTACTTTGAGGCATTATGTCAAATAGTTCATGTGCCTTGTCTATGCTTGCCCATTCTGCATACATTTTTACCAGGGTAGTTGCAACTACAACATCTGAGAAAAGATATCTAGAAGGTGTTGATGCACTCCAAGCTATCTAGAATGAATTTACATTTTATATTGGTTGGTAATTGGTGCAACACAGGTGTATATGTGTGCCTATATATATATGCATATACCCCAAGCTATCTAGAATGAATTTACATCTTATATTTGCCTAGTAATTGGTCCAACATAGGTGTGTATGTGTTTATATATATATATATATATATATCTATATATATACACATATATGTATATATAAAGAGAGATTTAGTGGGATATATACATATATATAGAAGGTGTTGATGCACTCCAAGCTATCTAGAATGAATTTACATTCTTATATTGAGGCTAAATAGCCTTCCTTTACTTTGATAGATCATTCATAAGAGGTTGTGATTTATTATAGTTGTGATTCATTTTTACAATTTAATAGAGGCTTGCCTTTAATTTAAAGATAGGGAATCGTTGCTATTATTACTAGTGTAGCACAAGCTATAAACATTTGGGATTTCGGGTATGAAATATATGTGTACAAATATGTCTAACAATTGCTTAGAGTTTCTCAAATTGTCTATCAAAAATATTTTATGGGATGATGTGCATGCATTCCAAGCTCTCTGAAATGTATCTACACCATATGTGTTTGGAGTTATGAACCACTTTAGTGAATGCCATAGAAAAGTCCAAGGAGCTTCAAAATTTCATTCAGAGAAAACTAGTTACAATATGAGATCAATCAAGAGAGAATTTGTGCATAAATTTTTCTTTATTGAATTTTGTACATAAGTATTTGCAAAGGCTGTGGTATTCAGAAGGGGCACTTCCAACTATAATTTCTTAGAATAATCCACTAACAATTATGCTTTGATGGATGTCTAGACCCTCTTCTAAAGCTCCAATTTGAGTACAGGTAGGGAGGATGCTTGTAAAGGCTGGGGAGTTTGGCTTTACACTTGCCAATTGCATTTGCTTAGAATTTTCTAAGGCCTTTTCAGTAAATCCATTTTGAACATATCATTTAATAATGGCATTCCATCATACCACATTTCTTTGAGGCATTTTTCCAAATGGTTCATGTGCCTTGTCTATGCTTCCACATTTTGCATGCATGTCTATCAGGACACTTGCATCCTTTATGCTTTTGATGGATGTGCATGCCTTGTTCCAAAGCTCTCATTTTAGCACAGGAAGAGAGGATGTTGGGAAAGGTTGTGGAATATGGATTTACACCTACCAATTGAATTTGCTTGAAAGTTTCTAAAGCCTTCTCAACGAATGTATTCCATGAATATTCAAAAATCATCACATTCTATGAGATGACACCTACGTTGATGCATTATGTCAAATAGTTCACATGCCTTGTCTATGCTTGCCCATTCTGCATACATTTTTACCAAGGTAGTTGCAAGTACAACATCTGAGAAAAGCTATCTAGAAGGTGTTGATGCGCTCCAAGCTATCTAGAATGAATTTACATTTTATATTGGTTGATAATTGGTCCAACACAAGTGTATATGTGTGCATATATATCTATACATATACCCCAAGATGTCTAGAATGGATTTACATCTTATATTTGCCTGGTAATTGGTCCAACACAGGTGTGTATGTGTTTATATATATCTATATAAAGAGAGAGTTTGTGGGATATATACATATATATAGAAGGTGTTGATGCACTCCAAGCTATCTAGAATGAATTTACATTCTTATATTGGCTGGAAATTGGTGCAACACAGGTGTGTGTGTGTGTGTGTGTATATCAGGGCTTTACGATTTGGGGCATGACATATATGTGTACAAATATATCTAAGAATTGCTTAAAGTTGCTAAATTTCCTGTCAAACATATTTAATGGGATGATATGCATGCACTCCAAGCTCTTTAAAATTTATCTGCACCTTACATATTTAGAATTATGAACCACTTTAGTGAACGCCATAGAAAACTCCAAGGAGCTTCAAATTTCATTCAGAAAAAATTAGTTACAATATGAGATCAATCAAGAGAGAATTTGTGCATAAATTTTTCTTTATTGAATTTTGTACATAAGTATTTGTGAAGGCTATGGTATTCAAAAGTGGCACTTGCAACTATAATTTATGAGAAGAATCCACTAACAATTATGCTTTGATGGATGTCCATACCCTTTTCCAAAGCTCCAATTTGAGTACAGGTAGGGAGGATGCTGGTAAAGGCTGGGGATTTTGGATTTACACTTGCCAATTGCATTTGCTTAGAAGTTTCTAAGGCCTTTTCAACAAATCCATTTTGAACATATTCTGCAATGATGGCATTCCATGATACCACATTTCTTTGAGCAATTTTTCCAAATGGTTCATGTGCTTTGTCTATGCTTCCACATTTTGCATGCATGTCTATCAGCAAACTTGCATCCTTTATGCTTTTGATGGATGTGCATGCCCTATTCCAAAGCTCTCGTTTTGGCACAAGCAGAGAGGATGTTGGGAAAGGTTGTGGAATATGGTTTTACACCTTCCAATAGAATTTTCTTGAAAGTTTCTAAAGCCTTATCAACGAATGTATTCCATGAATATCCTGCAATCATCACATTCCATGAGATGACATCTACTTTGAGGCATTATGTCAAATAGTTCATGTTCCTTGTCTATGCTTTCTCATTCTGCATACATTTTTACAAAGATAGTTACAACTACATCTGAGAAAAGCTATCTAGAAGGTGTTGGTGCACTCCAAGCTATCTAGAATGAATTTACATTTTATATCGGCTGGTAATTGGTGCAACATAGGTGTTTATGTGTGCATATATATGTATACGTATACCCCAAGCTGTCTAGAATGAATATACATCTTATATTTTCCTGGTAATTGATCCAACATAGGTGTGTATGTGTTTATATGTATCTATATATATACACATGTATGTATGTATAAAGAGAGAGTTTGTGGGATATATACTTATGTATAGAAGGTGTTGATGCACTCCAAGCTATCTAGAATGAATTTACATTCTTATATTGAGGCTAAATAGACTTCCTTTACTTTGATCGATCATTCATAAGAGGCTATGATTTATTATAGTTGAGATTCATTTTTACAGTTTAATAGAGGTCTGCCTTTAATTTAAAGATAGGGAATCAGTGCTATTATTACTAGTGTAGCACAGGCTGCGGGGGTTTGGGATTTGACGTATGACATATATGTGTACAAATATATCTAAGAATTGCTTAAAGTTGCTCAAACTTCTTGTCAAACATGTATTTTATGGGATGATGTGCATGCACTACAAGCTCTCTAAAATGTATCGGCACCTTACGTGTTTGGAGTTATGAACCACTTTAGTGAACGCCATATAAAACTCCAAGGAGCTTCAAATTTCATTCAGAGAAAATTAATTACAATATGAGATCAATCAAGAGAGAATTTGTGCATAAATTTTTCTTTAATAAATTTTGTACATAAGTATTTGCGAAGGCTGTGGTATTCGGAAGTGGCACTTGCAACTACAATTTTTTAGAAGAATCCACTAATAATTATGCTTTGATGGATGTCCATACCCTCTTCCAAAGCTCCAATTTGAGTACAGGCAGGGAAGATTTTGGTAAAGGCTAGGGAGTCTGGCTTTACACTTGCCTGTTGCATTTGCTTAGAAGTTTCTAAGGCCTTTTCAACAAATCCATTTTGAACATATTCTTCAATGATGGCATTCCATCATACCACATTTCTTAGAGGCATTTTTCCAAATGGTTTATCTTCCTTTTCTATGCTTCCGCATTTTGCATGCATGTCTGTCAAGGCACTTGCATCCTTTATACTTTTGATGGATGCGCATGTATTGTTCCAAAGCTCTCATTTTGGCATAGGCAAAGAGGATGTTGGGAAAGGTTGTGGAATATGGCTTTATACCTTCCAATTTAATTTGCTTGAAAGTTTCGAAAGCCTTATCAACGAATGTATTCCATGAATATCTCGTAATCATCACATTCCATGAGATTACATCTACTTTGAGACAATATGTCAAACAGTTCATATGCCTTGTCTATGCTTGCCCATTCTGCATACATTTTTACTAGGGTAGTCACAACTACAACATCTGAGAAAAGCTATCTAGAAGTTGTTGATGCACTCCAAGCTATCTAGAATGAATTTACATTTTATATTGGCTGGTAATTGGTACAACACAAGTGTATATGTGTGCATATACATATTATATTTGCTTGGTAATTGGTCCAATGCAGGTGTGTATGTGTTTATATATATCTATATATATACACATATATGTATATATAAAGAGAGATTTTATGGGATATATACATATATATAGAAGGTGTTGATGCACTCCAAGCTATCTAGAATGAATTTACATTCTTATATTGGTTGGAAATTGGTGCAACACAGGTGTGAGTGTATGTATATCGGGGGTTTTGGATTTGGGGCATGACATATATGTGTACAAATATAATATATCTAAGAATTGCTTAAATTTGCTAAAATTTCTTGTCAAACATATTTTATGGGATGATGTGCATGCATTCCAAGCTCTCTAAAATGTATTTTCACCTTATGTGTTTGGAGTTATGAACCACTTTAGTGAACGCCATAGTAAACTCCAAGGAGCTTCAAATTTCATTCAAAGAAAATTAATTACAATATGAGATACATCAAGAGAGAATTTGTGCATAAATTTTTCTTTATTGAATTTTGTACATAAGTATTTGTGAAGGCTGTAGTATTAGGAAGTGGCACTTGCAACTACAATTTCTAAGAAGATTCCACTAACAATTATGATTTGATGGATGTCCATACCCTCTTCCAAAGCTCCAATTTGAGTACAGGAGGGAGGATGCTTGTAAAGGTTGGGGAGTCTAGCTTTACACTTGCAAGTTGCATTTGCTTAGAAGTTTCTAAGGCCTTTTCAACAAATCCATTTTGAACATATTCTTCAATGATGGCATTCCATCATACCACATTTCTTAGAGGCATTTTTCCAAATGGTTCATCTGCCTTGTCTATGCTTCCACATTTTGCATGCATGTCTATCAGGGCACTTGCATCCTTTATACTTTTGATGGATGTGCATGTCCTGATCCAAAGCTCTCATTTTGGCATAGGTAGAGAGGATGCTCGAAAAGATTGTGGAATACTGCTTTACACCTTCCAATTGAATTTGCTTGAAATTTTCTAAAGCCTTATCAACGAATGTATTCCATGAATATCCTACAATGATCACATTCCATGAGATGACATCTACTTTGAGGCTTTATGTCAAACAATTCACATGCCTTGTCTATGCTTTCCCATTTTGTATACATTTTTACTAGGGTAGTTGCAACTGCAACATCTGAGAAAAGTTATCTAGAAGGTGTTGATGCACTCCAAGCTATCTAGAATAAATTTACAATTTATATTGGTTCGTAATTGGTGCAGCACAAGTGTATATGTGTGCATATATATGTATACATATACCCCAAGCTGTCTAGAATAAATTTACATCTTATATTTTCCTGGTAATTGGTCCAACACAGGTGTGTATGTGTTTATATATATCTATATATATACACATATATGTATATATAAAGAGAGAGTTTGTGGGATATATACATATATATCGAATGTTTTGATGCACTCCAAGCTATCTAGAATGAATTTACATTCTTATATTGGCTGGAAATTGGTGCAACACAGGTGTGCGTGTATATATATTGGGGGTTTGGGATTTGGGGCATGACATTTATGTATACATATATATCTAAGAATTGCTTAAAGTTGCTCAAATTTCTTTTCAAGCATATTTAATGGGATGATGTGCATGCACTCCAAGCTCTCTAAATGTATCTGCACCTTATGTGTTTGGAGTTATGAACCACTTTAGTGAACGCCATAGTAAACTCTGAGGAGCTTCAAATTTCATTTGGAGAAAATTAATTACAATATGAGATCAATCAAGAGAGAATTTGTGCATAAATTTTTCTTTATTGAATTTTGTACATAAGTATTTGTGAAGGCTGTAGTATTAGGAAGTGGCACTTGCAACTACAATTTCTAAGAAGATTCCACTAACAATTATGATTTGATGGATGTCCATACCCTCTTCCAAAGCTCCAATTTGAGTACAGGAGGGAGGATGCTTGTAAAGGTTGGGGAGTCTAGCTTTACACTTGCAAGTTGCATTTGCTTAGAAGTTTCTAAGGCCTTTTCAACAAATCCATTTTGAACATATTCTTCAATGATGGCATTCCATCATACCACATTTCTTAGAGGCATTTTTCCAAATGGTTCATCTGCCTTGTCTATGCTTCCACATTTTGCATGCATGTCTATCAGGGCACTTGCATCCTTTATACTTTTGATGGATGTGCATGTCCTGATCCAAAGCTCTCATTTTGGCATAGGTAGAGAGGATGCTCGAAAAGATTGTGGAATACTGCTTTACACCTTCCAATTGAATTTGCTTGAAATTTTCTAAAGCCTTATCAACGAATGTATTCCATGAATATCCTACAATGATCACATTCCATGAGATGACATCTACTTTGAGGCTTTATGTCAAACAATTCACATGCCTTGTCTATGCTTTCCCATTTTGTATACATTTTTACTAGGGTAGTTGCAACTACAACATCTGAGAAAAGTTATCTAGAAGGTGTTGATGCACTCCAAGCTATCTAGAATAAATTTACAATTTATATTGGTTCGTAATTGGTGCAGCACAAGTGTATATGTGTGCATATATATGTATACATATACCCCAAGCTGTCTAGAATAAATTTACATCTTATATTTTCCTGGTAATTGGTCCAACACAGGTGTGTATGTGTTTATATATATCTATATATATACACATATATGTATATATAAAGAGAGAGGTTGTGGGATATATACATATATATCGAATGTTTTGATGCACTCCAAGCTATCTAGAATGAATTTACATTCTTATATTGGCTGGAAATTGGTGCAACACAGGTGTGCGTGTATATATATTGGGGGTTTGGGATTTGGGGCATGACATTTATGTATACATATATATCTAAGAATTGCTTAAAGTTGCTCAAATTTCTTTTCATGCATATTTAATGGGATGATGTGCATGCACTCCAAGCTCTCTAAATGTATCTGCACCTTATGTGTTTGGAGTTATGAACCACTTTAGTGAACGCCATAGTAAACTCTGAGGAGCTTCAAATTTCATTTGGAGAAAATTAATTACAATATGAGATCAATCAAGAGAGAATTTGTGCATAAATTTTTCTTTATTGAATTTTGTACATAAGTATTTTTCTTTATTGCATATATGTGTGTGTGTGTGTGTATCTATTTATGTGTATATATGTATATGTGTATATATATGTGTACATGTATATATATATAGATATGTGTGTGTGTGTGTGTACATGTATATATATGTATATATATATATGTGTGTGTGTGTGTGTACATGTATATATATGTATATATATATATATATATGTGTGTGTGTGTGTGTGTGTGTGTGTGTATGTATATGTTTATATGTGTAGAGGCAGATTATATTATATATATATATATATATATGGATATGCATATATATATATATGTATATGCATATATATATATATGTATATGCATATATATATATATGTATATATGTGTATATGCATATATATATGTATATGTGTATATGCATATATATATGTATATATGTATGTATGTTTATATATGTAAATGTATATATATGTGCATATATATACATACATATGTATGTATGTATGTATGTATGTATGACACTTATAAACGTAAAGATATTGCATCCCGCTATGTGCACAAGGTATGCCTACATCTTATTTATTTGATCTCTTCTATTGTAGGTGCATTGCATATTATTTGTTATAAACTATAGAATTGTTTATGTTTCCTAATTTAGATATTGTCTAACAATAACACATTTTCATCACACTAAACTTCACATGATCCTTTGATTTTTGTAGAACATACTCAAGAAAAACAAATTCAACGATAAGAAGAATACTATAATGGACATAATGATAATGATCATATCATCATAGAAGCAGCCTACAACCAGTGATTGCCAATATGGTTTGTTTATATTTGTTAAATGCTTCACACTTCCATTTGATAGAAATGATGTTCTTCATTTATAACATTGACTATGGTTGTTCTCGATTATTATGGAATATTTTTGGATTTCAAATAATTTCAAAATATTCTCCTGTACGTAGTTGTATTGAAAAACTTAATTCAAATTTGTCTTCCCTCAATGGCTATTTTTTGCGTTAATTTTATCTATTGGCTATCAATAAACTGCTCCCAAATTCTTTAAATTTCCCTTTTATGCACTTACGTATTCTTTCAAAGCACAATTTTCTTGTCTACATATTATTCTATATGGTCACAAAAGCAATTGTGCATTCCTCTTCAATTTCTATGTTCTCTCCTTCATTATTCTTAGCATCCCCCTCTTTAATTCCTTCTATGCATGTACAAATCTTTTCCATTTGGACTTCTTCGCCTATCGGCTCATCATTGCATGTCACTACATGCAACTGCTAGTTTTAATAGTTTAATTATTATTTATATTTTATATTTTTTTTACTAAAAGTAGGTTATCAACACAAAATATTAGGTTGATTACCATGCTAAGGAAAAATACTAAAACTTATTAAAAAAATTGAAAAAAATATGATACACTAGATAAAAGAATCTATTTCAAGATGGTATCATTTTTTTTTCCATTTTAGATAAATATTTAATGCGAAAGTTGGCGTCCGATAGAAACAATTGGTTTTTGATTCACGCACATTTTAATATTTATTTAAAAATATATATTATCAAAATTAGAATAAAATATATCTGTGCACTAAAGTTTCAAGTTATAAATACACACAAAAAATTGGAAAAAAAAAATTACTATAACAAGTTTGACGTCTCATGCAACTTCATTTTTCAGCATTTTATCAAGAACTAAATTATAGTGTTAATTTATTTAAAACTAGTTTAAAATAATTTTGTAATTTAAAAAAAAAAAATACAAACATAAAGTATACTAAAAAATACATATTTAACTAGTTTACATCATTTCAAAATTCAAAACATATAGCCACTTTTTAGTGATTCAAATTTAAAAGTTAGATTAGTGTTGGTCGTTTCCTTTATATAGTGTGACACATGTTTGTGTTTTTACCCACTTGTATAAATACAATATTTTACTGTGAGGGTTGGTAATTGACCTATAGTTAAGTTAAATTTATTCCTAATAATCCCAAGATCCTAACTCAACCTCCAAATTTTATGTTTCATGCATTAGGTAAATCTTGCAGTTGCATCCTTTAATTTAGTTTGAGACCTTGTCTAAAAAATTGAATATATGAAATTATAAAATCAAAACTCATGCTAGACCTTAGGATAAAACCTCACATGTACATCAAGTGCAAGTAGTAAAAGAATTTGATCATGATCTTACATCATATCCTCATTGAAAAGTAGTAGAAAAGTCATAGAATTAAAATACACATTCATAAGTACATATTTAATCATTGGAATTCTTCTTGGCATATTCATAAACTTATCACTAACCAAATTGAATAATTGTATAGTATTGCTTATGAAGCAAGATAACAACATAGTTGGTTTCACTATATCCTAAATTTTAAATGGTGCTTTTCATACTATATTTTCCTAAATTATTGTAGGTCGTCTGACATTTAAGTATGAAAAATTAGACAATGGGTTCAAGATAATATATCTAGGTTGAAGGTTAAATTATTTTCATTGTTAACAATGTAGGGTTGAATCTCAAGAAATAATAACTATTTCTTATAGTATGTCAAAGAATGACATACAAATGTAGTTGATTGATGATTAAATTAAGATGAACAATAGAACACAATCTATAAAATAATATTTCTCATATTGAATGTAGAACTTAATACATGTCCATCCTTTTATGTAAATTTAACATTTATAAATTATATATATGTTTGAATATCATTTTTAAACTACAAATTACATTAAGTTCAATGTTTTGATGACAATGTATTCCCTTCAAATATATTCTAAAATGTTCTCTTTTACATGATACATGTAGGGGCTCAACATACAAAAACAGGAGTAGAGGTCCAACTTAATTTAGTTACTGGAGCAGAGGAGGCTGAAGCACACGTAATTGATGTCAGGGAGGAGACCCGTGCATTAAAAATTGATGTTATAAATGAGGATCATACACAATTTAATGTTGGATAGGGATCAAGATCACTTCCTTCTACCAATATTCATACTATGAATCTAATTAAAGATGTGAAAAAAATATTATTACAAAAAATAGATCATTTACTTGAAATGGATAAGGAAATTGAAATTTTATGCAGAACAACCTAGTCAAACTATTGAGGGGTCATTGACAAAATATTCAAAGGAGATGATTGAGGATTATTTAAAAAATCATCATACACTTACTCAAACCCAACTATTATCAAGTTTCCTTTTTTGTGATGAGCTAAAAGAGTCATTACAATTGATGGGTGTAGATTTCATAGAAAAGAGGAAAAAACACCTAGAAAAAGATATTGTTGAAAATGTTAAACAATGTTTGGTTCCATTGGGTAAAATATCAATTAATGTATATAAGCATATCAAGAAGAGCAATGTTGACATCTATTGTAAGTCCATAAATTTCAAGAAAGCATCAAATCTCTTCACTTTCAATTGAAATTGGCATATGTAGAAAGACACTAACAAGATATGTGAAAAGGAGAAAGGTTTCTGATGATACTACTATAGAAGGCAATTGGGCATTGATGTGTAGGGCTCCCCATTTTTACAAGATTGAAGAGGGTGTGAAGAACTTTATCTCAAATTTTTGGCATGATCATACATGTCCCTCCTCAAATAAAAGAGGTGTTCTAAAACATGGGATCAGGCTAGACAATTTTGAACTACATATTATACATTGGTTAGATATAACACAACATGAGATGTATGTGATGTTTTATGATACAAATCCACATATAAAGATTGGATAGACAATGTTTGAAATTTTAAGGCCACATTATGTGAAGGAAAGCAAGGTTTTTGAAACTTCAAATTGTCATTATCATATTGAATTTGATCTTACTATCATATTTTTAAAAGATTAGAGAAGAAAGTGATGTTTCTCAAATGCATCTCCTAAATGGGTACGCAAATTCATAGCATCCTTCTTATGTAATAAATCTGATTATGATATAGATGTTCCAATGAAATGCATAAAAGGACTTTGTAAAACTATATAGGAGAAAATTTGCACCCCTTGTGCAAATTCCCCTTTCACATACCCTCACGTTAGAAAATCAAATCCGAAGGAGAAATTCCACATCACCCATCCAAAATGCATCCACTTGGTGTGTGTTTTGTGTTTTGGTAGGGGAATTTTCATTAGGGATGAGAGTGCGGCACACAGACATCTATGCGGTGCGTTGATGTCCCTGACAGATTCCTCCATCCATATTCCACAGGGACGTTATACACTTGATTGGGGTCAAATTGTAATGCCTTTGTGCGACCAACGAACCCAAAAAATGGCTCCCTTTGGGCTTTGAATTCATTCATCTCACAATCACTTCATCTTTTCACAACTTCTTCACATTCTCAAGCATTTTTCACTTCAACTTTCATTCTCAACATTCTTGCATTCCATTTCCACCACTCAGCTTGAGCATTGTAGCAGCTCATCACTCCATCAACTCCACATTACATGTGTGAGGCTACCATAGAAGTTGTGAGCTTGGAGTCTTGCAAGACCTCCCTTCACCACTGTCGCGACGGTGGTCACTTTGCTAAATTTTTTGCTTTTATTCTCCCTTCATTGGCCTTGAGAGCCTTTGGGTGAAGGTGGTAATGCTTCATTCCTCTCCTTTGTGATTTCATAGAGTAATATTTGTATTTTGTAGTGTTTATTGCACTTCTTTCATCTTCTTTATCATAATTTTCTACTCTGTTACTTTTTGGCTATCTGTGGAGGTGGAAACACCAAAGTGAGGGTTTGACTGAGGCAAACCCTTATACGTCTCTAACATTGTTTTCCCCTTCTTGCTTGTGTGTAGGTGAACGTGTCCATGGAGCTTGCTGGTGAACTAGCATTACAGTGAGGTGGTTTTCATCACCTTAATCTTTATCTACTTATTTTATTATTTTTGCACTTACTTTTTGTATTTCATCATTCTATCATTTTCATTAAAATCATTTAGCTAGGTTGTAAGTAGGTTTTTGATAGCTTCTCTATTGTAATTTATGTTTTCTATCTATACAGATGCCACCGCACCAGAGAGAATCCATCATGCCACATTGTCATCCAAGACCTGCACTGCCATCCTCAGATAGAGAGCTATTTGAGGTATAGTACAGACTCTAGAAACTGCCTCATCTAGCCCCAAGTAGAGTTTTGGGTCTGTAGAGTGATAGAAGTACTTCATAGTGCTCTTCATTATTGATCATCATCCCTTTAGAGTGAGGTAATTCAATGAATCCCTCCACTCTCAGCTCTCCTTGACCTGGAGCCTTGACGTGGTTGGTCCCCCTCTCTTACATTTTTTGTGAACCTGATGTGAACCATTTTGGTTCTGTTTAGCAATACTGAAGGCTCATTTCCTCATGTTCTAGGAGCATTGTAAGTGTGAGTGTTGTGAGGCCTTTTTCCTTACAACCCAACCTGTGACCCCTAGTAGGCGTAGTTGGAAGGTTTCATAGGCGTTGTGGAACAAAGCCTTAGTTGGGTCACTTTCTGATTGCAAATCTTTGGGGGGCTTTGTGAGAGTATCATTTAGCATGTGTGATGGCTTCTTTCCTACATCTTCCTATCCCCTCTACGTAGCCTGCAAGTAGTATTCCAAGTATAACCTTCACCTTGTAGGACCTACCGATGGATTTTAATAGAGAACCATCTCCTCTTTACATCCCCACATGAATCAATGGGAACACCATGGTAGGTGTTCTTGTTGACCCAACGTTCTAGGTGAATGTGATTACTAAGGAGATTATGTTATTTAAATTCTTGCATAAATATGGGTACGACACACCTATAAGCACCATCCATACACATAACAAAAAATTTGTACCTCTCCTTGGTAGCATCATATTGTCGGTCCTTGTTGGACATAAATCAGTGAACATGCTCTTTGAAATAATCCCAGAGTCTAAACTCTTCAGAGTGAAGCTAGGTATCCCCTGGTTAGTAGCTATGAATAAAATTCCCTTGGTTGTGCATAAATGTCTAAAGTTTATTCATGAGGGTTTTGTTCACGTGATCCATGACACTGGTTATAAACCACCAGTTGAGCATGGTAGTTATTACTTAGACCAATTTTTTCCTACAACAGTTGTTCTGCTCCCACCTAGGAAGGACCTCTTGTACCGAACATATGAAAAGACAAGAAAGGGTGCTTAATGCCTAAAGTGAGGTACCCTCCATCTCCCTATGTTGTCTCACATAGGGATTGTTTAAAATCTGACAGTGATGTCGCCATGGCATATAGAAGGGAAGAAGAGAAGCGCTCTCGAGGTTCCTCTTCCTCCTCTTCCATTTTCTAGCCTAACGCTTCCTCTCACCTTGTTGTGGCATCATCAGATCCTGCTTCACATTTGTAGGAGAATCCTATGGTGCTCGCTTGTTGAAAGCCCAAGCATCCTACATTTGAACTTCTTGTTCTACCCATGAAGCCTAGGCCCATTCGATATGGTAGAAGGAAGGGTCCCTATGGGGAATCCTCTATGTCTCAGCCTCCATGGCCTCCCATCACTCTTGCTCCTAAAGCAATGAATGGGAAGAGGCCCATCACCAAGATGCTAGAGCTGACTCCCCCTATTGTCTCTCAACCTCTTCCTTTTGCTCCCATTTAGGAGTTTTTCCCTTCATTAGAAACAGTTGTGATGGACACCCCTATGGTTGAGGAGACTTTTTTCCCTTCCCAGCACCTAGCCTCTAGTTCAAAGAGTCAAAAAAACCACCTTGTGCGCAAGTGCAAGTGTCGACAAAAGGCTCTGGTGGCTAAGAAAGCCACTTTACAGAGAAAGGAAAGAGAGTCGATCGCCCCTATTTCAGGACCTCTCATTGTGTCCTCCTCCCTCCTCCCCTTTGCTTCTAGTTAATTGAATCCAATCCCACTTCCAACTCCCACTATGAGTGCCAATGCACCTAACCCTAAAAAGGTGTAGGTTTTTATTGCTCCTTTGGTTGAGCCACCCCTTTTGATGTCCCTTCTGGACATCCCGCCATTCCCTAAACCCATGGACATTGCGAATACCTCAGTGGTTTCTGCCATGGTTTTCTCCTCCTCTTCCGTGCCTCTCACCTCATCTATGGGGAGTTCACATCCTCCGACAAGGTAGAAGATAGAGGTTGGCCCTTCTAGTAATGGAGGGCATAAGAGGATCCCACCTTCTTCAAAGGGTGGTCCTCGCTAGCTTGTACTATCCTAATGATGGAGCAAGTTTCGGCTTCCCCTGAGTTTGTCACTATTCCTGAGTCACTTGGTTAGCCTAGCAGTGAATCTCAGGGGTCGTACTCCCCATTCATTTAGGTACCACATGCCACTCCCATGAAGTGCATGTTTAACTATCTAGATGAGGTCTCAACCTTGTCAACGATCTTCATGAAATCACTAACCATAGCTCCACAAGAGTCGAGTGGAGAAGACCTTGTGGGGCCTTCTTCCTTAGCCCTTGTTGTGGGAGGGTTGGAAGCCCTCCCATTAATATTCCACCACTACAGGCTCATCTTCCTTCCCCTTATAATGATCTAGATTGGGAAGTAGATGACCTCTTGGTCGATGAGTGTTAGGGGAGGCATTTTCTTTACCTTTAGATTAGGCATGTTTGTTGTGATGTGTTCCACTGTGCTTACATTATGTGTTCCTAGATGACCCTTGTCACCCTTGCTGGTGCTTGGATACAAGATTGATTGTGTTGTAAACTTCCTCTATTTGTGGTATCATTATTCCTCTGTTATGTGTATTGATTTTTGGTAAATTGGGGATGATGAAAAGTGTTGGGGGCATTTAGGCTTCCCTTCCATGTTGACCCAATTTTTTATTTTACTTTATCTTCTCGTACATTCTTCATATGGTCTGATATAATAGGGGGTTGATGGCAGTTCATTTATATACTATTAATATACTTATATATATTTATAAGTAGCTCTGACCCCAAAATATCAAATCACCCCTATGTCCTATGTCTATGATGTCATTGTTTCTTCTATACTTTTGTTATCTTTCTCTCTTGTTTTCTTAAGTTGTAATGTTGTGGTGCCTATGTGTTGTCCCTCATGTGTGAGATGACATCACCATGGTGACATCTCGTTATGTCCCATGGGCCACAACATCACTTTTTTCATTCTCGCTTTTCTCTCCTTAGGACGTTGTGTTCCTTTGCATTCAACACACACCACCCTAAGGGAAGCTACTATGTCAGTTTTAATTTTCAAAAAATGCATTTGTTTCCAACGAATATTTTCTCAAAAATCTTTGCAATCTTTTTCAAAAAAAAATCACATTCTCAACTTGGACCCCTAGTGAAATGTGTTTCCTTCATCACGGGTTCACAAAGAAAGAACTTGAAGAGTTTTCCTCTGAGGAGGGAGAAAATTTTCCTGTGGCAGAAGCCTTGACCTTCCCCTTGCAAGGAGGAATTTTCTTCCTTTTGAATTCCTTGATGAAGTGAACATCTTTTGAAAGGATTCCTTAATGTTGAATCAATTTGTGAAAAATATTCTTACACTTTCAAATAGCGTGTCCTTTGAGTGGACCCCTCTTCTTTTGAAGGGTTCCCAAGGGACCCCTTTGAAATCCTTTCAAATTTTTTGACTATCTGCGTGATTGTTTACTTGTTTTCCTGCATGGCTGCTTTGTGTTTCCTGACATGTTTTATTTGCAAATTAACATGTTTTTCAAATGCACTTGTGAAGCCTCTTACCAATTTGACTCTATGGAGTCCCCCCTTTGCACTGGGCTTCCTTCATGAGAGATTACTTGGGGGAATTCCTTCTTACAGGTCTATGGTCCTATGAGGTGCTTACATCCTGTAGGATTTTTCCATCGTTCGTATGAGGGCCTTCGGTGTACTTTGTGCAACTTCATAGCTCTATAGAGCTATGGATTCCTTTCTCTAGTGCATGTTTTGTACACACGCCCCACCAAGGGAAGGGATCCCCTCTTTTTGCTCAAGTCAGGTCATTTTGACCTTGTCTCATTTTGTGTGCCCTATTTTCCAAGCCCAAGTTGGTCATGAGCCCTAAAATGATCAATCTCATATTGGCCAAGATCACCTAGCTAAGTTTCACCAAGTCATTTTCCTCTGCAGGTGAGCTCCTATAGGATTTTGTTTGCTTTTTTCTTGGCGGTTGTTGATCCTTGCAGACCCGTGTTCACAAGTTTCCCTCTATTGTTCACTGCTATGTTCCATCATTTACCTTTAGCCAAGTCCCAGCATCCACCCAGCCCACGGACCCCACATTCACCATCGTTGCTGTCCTTCACACTCCACAGACTTGCAGCTGTGGGGCGCCCTAGGTGGGACTCCATCCCCATTTTACCTCTATTGTAGCGGCTGACCTTTGACACCCACCTGTTGTGTGGACTCTATAGTTGTTCTATTCATCTTCGCCTTGGCTGCAAAATCAACCAACCCTATTACCTCAAGGCTAAGCTCGATTGAGTTAGCACTCGCTAGTGGGTTCACCCTCGCGAGTTATCATTGGTGGGAAGCCATCGCACCGGTATCATTTACAATGGAAAACCTTCTCTACCTCCCCGCCATGTGAGACCGCAACCCTCTAGCGTCATTTCCTCACTGCAGGCCCTGGCTAGGCTTTTGTCATTTTCTCAACGACATTCTTTGAACGACCTCCCGCCAGTTGTCATCCGTAAATATGACTCTGCATATCCTTCTCATGGTGGATCTCCATGTTGGACCTACATACCCATTTACCTCACTCTCCACCAAATGATAATGGCATTTGCATAGCACCCACCCACGCGTTATGGCTCACACCCGTGTTTCTTAATGTAGTGTGATTAACGGCGGGCCTTCCATAGAGGTGATGAATCCAAGGTTATTTTTTTCCTTTATGGATATGGAGCGACCAAAGAGAAAACTCCTCATGGATCCCAGGTGTTGTAATCTTTCCCACCCCTATATATCCCATGATTTCTAGTAATCACGATTATCAGGTCAGCTAAGGCTGCACAGGCTCCATCATTCATGGTCTGCTCACCCCCATCTTACAGATATCCTTTGAAGTGTAAAAGGAAACACCAACACATCTAACAATTAATCTCTTGGGAATTTTCAAGGGGTATGCATGGGTGGATTTCCTTGTGGGTCTGAGTGGCATATGTGTCACTTACAGGTGGTTTCCTAACTCATGCCACGCGTACAACATCTATTCTTTGTGGAAGGCCTTGGTCCCGCCCAACCCACGGCTTCTCCAACTTTGCAACACTTTAGAATGGCCGAAGTATGTAATGTTCCCCCTGTTGACTTCCCTATCACCTTCTCCCAAGATTATCCAACTAGCATGGCTTGCCCGTGTTCACGGGGTTAGCTATGCCCGGTGAAGAAAGCGAGCAGTAAATTAGAGATTGGGGGGAGACAAGGTGTTTAAAGGATTTATGACGAGATGACACAACTTAAGAACAAATGGTTAAGATTATCTCAAGGAGGGGGGATATGAACTTAGACAACATCAGTGGTGGAATGTTTGGCTTGCAAGATGTGTTACGCGAGGTGTTGTCCATAATTCGTCATTCCCAAACGACATCCTCACCATAGCCTCCCATGTTAATGTTCCCAACAGCTTTCACAGATGTAGAATCCGTACTATCTCTCACCGTTGGGTGATGCGGCATTCCTAGGCATTGTCGTCCTAGCCTTCTTTTACTCAGACTCCGCTAGGATGGGGGTCGTCGGTCCCATATTCTTGTCTTAATGGCTTTCCCTTCTCCTCATTCTACAATAGCTAATCCCATGAATGACATCACTGCTCCCGAGCCCGCCAAGCAATCTGTAATACCATTCCAGGATGAGGAATGAGGGCCTTTGGGCCAAATGGATAGGATTATAATTACCACATATGAACCAACCCCGTCCCCATGACACAGTTGAGGTGAAGCAAGAAAACTCAAAGGAATGGAAGGATTGTCACTAGGTAAATCGTGCATGATTTATCATTAATTCAATAACATCTGAAGCAGAAGGAACCTTGGGGGGGAGTTGTCACCAACGAATGAGTTTGTGGTTGTATAAATGAACATCATGAAGATAGAATTCCAAGTGTCCTTAGAGAACAATGAGGTCATTTATGTGATCGCTGAGGACCTTTATTACGTTGTCAATGGTGTAGGATGGAGGTCTTCCCCTCGCAACTTGAACTCCCGCAGAAATATTAGAAATTAAAATTGATAAAAATAATTGGCAATGAGAATCCCCTTGAGGGAAAGGGGGTGGTGATCGACCCAATTTCATTTGTGGCCACTTGGTGGGAATTGTAATAATGATGCAATGATGAGGAGCTAGCTCACTCGGTGACGACGAAAGTGTGCTTGGCTTGTGGGATGTGTTGTGTGGAAAGCCCACCAAGTTTCACCATTCCCAAATGGCGTTATCACTTCATTCGTCCACACCTACATGCCCGACAACATTCGTAAAGTTGGGTCCTGAGTGTGGGCATGTCGTGGATTGATAGCTATTGTTGAATGGAATTTTATGGACCAATGCCTGCATTCTTCTTTCCGCTTCTTCCTCGCCAATCCAAAACCATAAAAACAATGCTATACTTTGGTTGTACCACCAAGTGAATGAGGTTGTTAATCATACGATGTTATGTAGGAGGGACTAAGCGAAGGATTTTGAAGCAAACTAAGCACGTATGAAGAAATGATAGCTGAAAAGAGGACAAATATGAGTACTATGAGAGGCTAATGAAGCTAGGGATGAAGGAAGTATTCACTACCACAACGAAAGCATGAGCTTGCGGGCGGCTCGTTGAGGGGGATCAGGGTCATCTTTGTCATGGCTAGATAGCTTTACCTTCATGGACACCTAGTGTGCAGACCCTGACTACGGGTTTTCCGTGGGCGTCAGCCACCGTTGTTCTCTTGGAGTGTCGTATTAGAAACGGCTTGCAACTCCTCCCCTCCCGTGTGATGTTACATGATTCTCTTTTCATGCTAGAAACAATGATTGTACATAGTGACTCCATGTGCACTCTTATGCAAAGGCTCCAAATAAAATAATGTCTCTAAACGGCGGTGGGGGATAAAACATAAAGTTTTTTTTATTTGTACCAAGCTCCCGAGATTCTAAGTCTTCACGAAGGATGCACGTAAAGCTAAATGCATGAGTTCACTTAGGTTGATGGCACAAACGAACCAATTTGGTTTAAATAAGGATGATTACTAGACTAAGAAACTAAATGGGGCCCGTTATAAGTTTTTGCTTCTAGAATATCCATTGTGCCTTAGTGATATCTTTATATTCCATGTCTTAATATTTGCACTTTAATGGAATTTAAATTTCCTTGTCAATATGCTAATCATTCAACATCACTTATAAGTACAATTTGACTATTTGTTGATGGAATTGCTTGTAGGTGTAAGCATGACAAGGAGGGGTCTAAATGCAGGGCCAACAACTCCAGTGCACTTACCGAATGATTCGTACCTGAAAGAAGAACAAGAGGTGACAGCAAAGAAGTGGAGCCAATTTGCAGATGAATGAATTATGCTGTGGGGTGGAATTTGAATCAAGGATAAGGATCGGGGGTCGTTTGTTGAAGTTGCACATGTCGACCACAGAAATATACTAAAATAATGAAGATTGCTGGAAAGGGGAAGTGAAGTCATAAAGAACATGATTTAAACTAGAGGACTGTATTCCAAGGAAATGATAATTAAGGGTTACCTATGAATCTTGACTAAGAAGTGGATCTTAATTCCCAAATGATTCACCTAAGGGATAGCTAAACAATGATCAACTCATCAAGAAGAGTTAGCTAGCATATAGCAGCACACCAAAGGAAGGTAGAGCCAAGAACACCGGAAGCTGTCCTCTGAAGTCAGAGAAGAGGGAACCATCTTGTTCTTCATCAAATGATCATCTACAAATGAGGCCCAATTGATTGATTAAGGAATGTTGCAAGCACATCAAGCAAAGGGAAGCCTTCAAACAGTTCCAGCTACAATAAAAAGGAAATATGCTAAAAGACAAAACTGTTATAGCACCTGGGCACTACAAGGAAAAACAAGAATGGGGACAAATGATGTGTTTTAAATTGTTGAATATTATGGGGGGTAGGTGAAACCCTAACATGTAATCAAATCTAGGTCACTCAATGTAATTCAATCCTATCCATTCATTTGGGCTTTGGAAAGCTATAAATAGGGGTCTCCCCTTCATTTGTAAATGGTTAGAGAGCTAATATAAAAACATTTTGCAGCAATAGAAAGTAGCATTGCATGATCTATAGGTGTTCCTTTTGAGTTTTTTCATTATGTGTGCATGGTTTTGCTTCCCTTTTAGTTTAGTTGTTAGTTTCTTGAATGGAAGTGATGATGGTGTTTGTTGTTATGGTATGTGATGAACTTTCATCCCATACTTTTGTCACTTGTTGATGACAAACTGTTGTGTAAAATTAGCCTGGGCTTCTTTATTCCAATGTTGCAACTTAGTTCAATTGCATGTTCATGATGTGCATGTGCAATCTAAAAATATGTAGTCCTCAGAAGATTGCACTAGTTTTGTGTAGCTGTAGGTTTCTCTTAGTCAAGCAAAACCCATTTTAGGGATTTTGTCTACTGTAGCAGCCTCCATGATCACTATTCATTCATAGTTTCAGGTCTAGGAACTTCCTCTCGTCCCTGCCCTTTTTCCTTTTTTTAATAAGAAATCTATGCTAAGGTTCATTACACATTGTAAATCCAAATCTAATGATAAAATTGGAGTGTCAAACTATTGTTTGAACCTACAGCAACTAAACAGCCATTTCTACATCCTAAGAACTCCATTTACAATTTTGAATTCCCTGCTTTGTAACTCATTCGTAAGTCCGCCTTGTGATTCCAGAAAATCACATGAATCAACTAAGATATTCCAAGCACTATCAAGACCTGACATTAGAGACCTTGGGATAGTGTTCTACAATCTGATTGTGGAAGATTTTCTTTCAAGAGAGGTGATGCACCTATGCATTACCTATGTTGAGAAGTGCATAAAAAACACATCAACACTTTTGTTTGAAACTCCTCAAGAGAGAGTACCTATGTAGTCCTTTTCCTACCCTACTCTTTCGAGTTTGCCAGATCGTGGTCTACTTCCTTGATGGTTCAAGTATACATCTCTATCTCTTCTATCTACTTTACCAAACCCTCATCGATATTCATGCTTGCTAAACTAGGGGAAAAATGTACAGGAGTGAATTTACACCCCTTGTGCAAATTCCCCTTTCACATACCCTCACCTTAGAAAATTAAATTTGAAGGAAAAATTCCACATCACCCATCCAAAATACATCCACTTGGTGCATGTTTTATGTGTTAGTGGGGGAATTTTTGTCAAGGACATGAGCACGATGCATGGACGTCTATGCGACGCACTACCATCCTTGAAAAATTCTTGCATCCAAAGTTCACAAGGACATTTCACACTTGATTGGGGTCTATATACAAATATTTTGGCTCCCTAGTGCTTTCTTGTACTTCTAGAGTTTTTCACCTAAAAGGAGAAAGATGGGCCAAAATGGAAAATGTATACACTCAAAATCAATGCAAGTATGGATGAAGTATGCCTAAATACAATGTCTATATGCAATGAACTGATAAAAGGAATGGCTTATTAATGTAAAACCTAATAAATGCAAGATCTTTGAAAAAACATTATGTTATGTAGAATGATAGATTAAGTGTAGTAAAGAACGGGATGAAGATGCTAAATAGAAATTGTGCACCTGGAAACTAATGAAGGCTAAAATGAAGATTGTAAATGTCTCAAAAAATTTGGAAAATCAGATTTTCTATTCAACTGGGACACTTACGCCAAGCTGGGTGACTTAGTCCTAGATCAGGGAAACTGCCCAGAAACCTGTTTCTGCCAAATGGGTATCCAGAATTGCAAAAAAATTTGAAAAAATAGTGCAATGGGACTAAGTCACCCACAATGGTGACTTATTCCACTTTGGATTTTCTACAAATCCGAAATTGGAAATGGAAGTCCACAGTCTACACTCTATTTTCTGACGGAGACTCAAATCCGAATCTGCAAAAATACCTGCAAAATAGAATATAATTTGATTGAATTAATGGGGGTTTTCCCTAGTCAAACCCCTAGTTGGTATTTAAACCTTGAAAGAGATAAAATCTACATAAAACCCTAGCCCTAAGTGTGTCTAAGACTAGGAAGTCTGAAAATGAGATACAACCCTATTCTAATATGCAAGAATAAGATGCATAAATAAATTTAGAACAATGCAAGACTCATTCTAAGAGACACTAAATCACATCATAAATGAATCTAAATTACATGCAAACCTTTCTTAGGTTGAAGATAGAGAGAAAATGGAAGATGGAATCACTTTGAAAACAAGTCTTTAGGATTGATTTGATGGCTAGTTGCATCTCCTCAACCTAGATTTCTCCATGATTCTCCATAGGCATCCATGATCAACCCTTTGCAATGTAAGATCTTGGACAAAAAGTGAGCTTGAGGACCTGCAAAAACCCTAGCTTGCTACCCTAAAGCTTTAACTTTGTTGTAGAAATACTAATGAATCTTCTTGTGAAAGATATTTGACTCTTGACTCTTGGATTTTCTTGTTGAAAATGACTTAATGTTGTGAAAAATGACCTAAAAAGATATATTTATAGGAATCAAGACCTAATTATTCATTATTTTAACTTCATAGGCCAACATCCATCAGGAATTTGAATTAAGTTGGTGATTTACCTACTCAAAAGTGAAAAATAACTCAAAAGGGACTAAGTTGCCACCCTGGGCGACTTAGTCCCACCAGGGGTTTTTGAGGTGGTTTTTGTGGAATTTTAGTTATTTGAATGTTGCTTGTTGGGATTTGTATGATATGTGAGTGGAATAAGCCTTAAAGTCCAAAATAAAGAGCATTAGGGGCCTATAAATGCAGTTTTTAAGGGGTGATTGATGTAAGGGTGTCTAAAATAGGACTAAATTAGACCACAGGTTATACTATCTCCAACTTGGAGTACAATTTGTGTGTCCACAAGGTCGAATTGTAACACCTATGTGTGACCAACTAACCCAAAAAATGACTCCCTTTGGCCTTCAAATCCATTCATCTCACTATTACTTCATCTTTTCACAGCTTCTTCACATTCTCAAGCATTTTTCACTTCAACTCTTTCATTCTCAGCATTCTAGCATTCCATTTCCACCACTCAGCTTGAGCATTTTTGCATCTTTTCACTCCATCAAGTCCACATTGCACATGTGAGGCTAACATAGAAGTTGCGAGCTTGGAGTCTTGCAAGACCTCCCTTCACCACAATTGCGACAGTGGTGAATTTTCCAAGTTTGTTGCTTGCATTCCCCCTTCATTGGCCTTGAGAGCCTTTTGGTGGAGGTGGTAACACTTCATTCCTCTCCTTTTTGATTTGATAGAGTAGCATTTTTCTTTTGTATTGTTCATTGCACTTCTTTCATCTTTTTTATCAGACTTTTCTACTTTGTTGCTTTTTGGTTGTTCATGGAGGTGGAAACACCAAAGTGGGGGTTTGACTAAGGCAAACCCCTATAAAACCCCAACAATTTTCCCCTTCTTGCTTGTGTGTAGGTGAACATGTGCATGGAGCTTGCTGGTGAACTAGCATTTCAGTGAGGTGGTTTTCTTCACCTTAGTCTTCATCTACTTATTTTATTATTTCTGCACTTACTTTCTATATTTCATCATTCTTTCCTTTTCATTAAAATCATTTAGCTATCCTATAAGTAGGTTTTTGGTAGCTTCTCTATTATACTTTGTTGTACGGACACCAGTGCTAGAGAGATGATAGCATGGTGTTTTGTTGTCCTAGACCCACGCTGCCATCCTTGGATAGAGAATTGTCTAAGGTACAATTCATACTCTAGAAACTGGCTCATTTAGCCTCAAGTAGAATTTTGGTTTTGTAGAGTGACAGAAGTACTTCATAGTGCTCTTCATTCTCGATCCTCATCCCTTTAGAGTGAGGTAAGTTAGGGAAACCCTCCACTCTTGGCTCTCCATGACTTGGAGCTTTGACGTGGTTGGTCCTCCTCTTACAAAAACATGTGGAAATTTGAATAAAATTCCTTTGAGAAATGAAGATACTAACATTGTAAATATGGTAAATTGCGAGAGTTATAAGTACATAAATTTTGAAACAAAAATTGGGAAAGAACCCTCAAGGTTAGATTATATAGAAGAGGAGGTGCCTATTGGAACATTTATGGAAAAATTTCATAAACTGTGTGTAGTGTCGAAAAATGGGTCCCATGACATTTTCACACTCGTTTGGGTGTGCTCCTTGTGGATTTTGTCTTAATGTTGCCTTGATTTAGTGTTGTAATGTGGATAGCACATTCACATTATGTCTTGGGCCCTTGTGAACTAATGGATTTTAAGGGTGCCTTGCTAAAGTGTTGTGAAGCATTTTAACACACTTTCACACTTTTCTAGGGCTTTATCAATTAACTAAGCATAATTAATATAATTTTAATCATAATCAACATTAATCTTGCCTTATTTGAAGTTTTGTAGATTTTTGTAACACAGTTTCACATCCCTCTAGGCTTGTCATTAATAATTGGGATTTCTTATGCTCTAATTGGCCCTATTTTACATCCACAAGCCTCATTTTTTACATCTTTTTGAGGATAATCTTAACACCAATCAATAACCAAACGTAATTTAGGTGTTCCTAGCTTGTGTGGCCCAGATTTAATGATCTAGGACTCATTCTCCACCTTGTATGAATGAGTCCCACCTAGATTTTTGGGTCACAAACCTGTTTTTACAACTTTCTAAGCACTTTTGATTTTTGGTCCCATACATTATGCCAAATGGGACTCATTCGCCACCTTGGGAAAATGAGTCCCACCTAGATTTTTGGGTCCCAAACCTATTTTTACACCTTTCTAAGCACTTTTTATTTTTGGTCCTATACATTATGCCAAATGGGACTCATTCGCCACCTTGGGAAAATGAGTCCCATGTAACCAAAATTCAAATTTAATTCAAATTTCCAACAAGAATTTATTCTCCTAGATCTGATGTTGGCTTGTAGTGTTGTAATTTCAGAAATTTTTTCATAATTAAGTATAAATACAAGGTTCTTTCACTCATTTTCACCTAATACATTTGTGAAAACATTCTTAATAGCAAGTTGAGTTCACAAGGTCATTCAAGGATATTCAAGAGCAGAATTCTTCATTAATTATTGCAGCAATTCAAGATCCATCATCATGGAAAGTTTCTAATTGCATTATTTCATGTTTCATGCTTATTATCTTATTTCATCATTTTGTTTAATTACCTAAAAGGGGTTTGACCAAGGAAAACCCCTATTCCCTAACAATCAACAATTTTTCCCCTCTTTAATGTGTGATTGCAGGTTTGTAGATTGAAGAAAAGTGGATTTGAAGCCTTCAAAGGCACCAAAATGATAGTTGTAAATGTTGTCAAAGTTGTCATGAAAATTTTCCAAGACTCACAGAAACTCAGATCTAGGGAAAAATATCCATCCAATTTGCATGAAATCAATGGGAAAGTGCTTATTTTATCCATCATCATAGGCTTGCAAAGTTTCAATTCAAGATTCTTCTCCTCGGACACTTTGCGACAAAATGGGATTGATCCCCCAGTTGTGGTGAATGAGTCCCACTGTATGATTTTTTCATAGATCTTTGTAGGTTTGGATACCCCTTTGGCTAAAACTTGAGCCTGTGTAGAGACCCAGATCTGGGATTGATTCACCCAAAATGGAAAATGAGTCCCACTAGGCCAGAAAATCAAGTTTATCAGGATTTCAGAGCTCCATTCCATCTCTAGTAAGTTTCTAGGTGCACATTTTTTTTATATAGTTTTGTTTGCATTTCCAAGTCATTTAGTGAAGCATTGCATCAAACTAGGTTTTACATTTCATCTTGTATGTCATTATCTTTTCTAAGTTAAAACTTGGTGGTGAACCCCTCTTGTAATATGAAATCATACCCTAGGATATCCTATTGTTTGATCTCTTGCCTCTATTCCACTCTTGGGGTGAGATCTCTAGGGTCAATCCTTTAATGTGAAGTATAGAAGATTGTTTCCCTAGGTCCTAAAACCTAGTGGATACAAAATACTATCTTTCATTTTAGTGAACTTGCATTTAGATTTACCTTCTTTTCTGATTTGGAGTCCATCATAATCCTAGAATTATATTTTGTTTCCAATCATCTTCAAGTTTCTAGGTGCACACAATTCATCTTACAACTTTCTATTTTATTTTTCTTGCATTTCTAGGTCATTTAAATCAAGTTTGCATTATATTAGGGTTTTGCATTTCATCTTGCATGTCATTATCTTTTCCAAGTTTAAACTTTGTGGTGAACTAGGCTTATTAGTTTGCATTTAGCCCCTAGGAAAACCATATTACAAGATTTCTTTATCTTTTGCATTGAGATCTTTAGGGTTACCCTTGAATGAAATTGAAAGTTTAGTTATTCTCTATGTCCTAAACCATATGATAGCATCCATCCCACATTTTCACCATTTCAGTACCTTACATGACAAGGAAAATTTTATAGTCATGCATACCAATCTATGTAGACCCGTACTAACTTAATTTTAAGGATTCTTGGTACTCATGGTTATTTTTGGATGAATTATATCACAAGAAATTGTTTTTCTTTCTCAAGAAGAAGAGTGAAGCCTTTGCACACTTTCATGACTTCTACCAACGATTTGTACAACAAATAGGATGGCATATTCTTCTCCTCTACTTAAATTGAGGGGAGTAATTCACGTCAAATAAGTTCACATGACACTCTAGAAGTATCACAATAGAAAACAACAATTGACTTCCCTTATACACCCTAAAAAAATATAATTACAAAACATCACAATTAGACCATAATGGAGATGGCTCATAGCATGCTTTCCACAACTAATTTGGAGGATCAATTTTAGGAAGTAGTCCAAAAGTTTGTGTATCTTATCAACAAGGAACCTAGAAATATCTTTCAAGAAAAGACACTAAAAGAGGTATACAATGCTCATTATCCTTCAATCTCTAATCAAGTATATTATTTGGTTGTACAACATATGTGCATATCCTAGCTAATAAGAGAAAGAAGATCAATCCCAAGACACTCCAATGTATATCTTGGGGTAGACTACTACCTCAAAAGAATATAATTTCATGGATCCTAAGACAATAGATTTATAAGAGTTGAGACATGGTATATAATGAGTCATCATTTGACTCATTAACACACAAATGAGATTCAAAACCAACCATCTCACATAATTGGTCTCACAAATGGATGGTGAGCATGAAGAATCTTCTTACAAATAAGATGATACGCAAGGAGAATTTTTCATTGATCTTGACCATCTGGAAAATAATTCTTCACATCAGTAATAACATCAACATCCAAAATGGGTCCAAAGAACCATTAGGGACTCCCATGTTAACTCTCTTCCTAATGTTTAATTAGGAGTTAGAACGAGAATACAAGTGAGAAATGAGGTAAATCTTGCACTAATGAGTTTAATTGTTGACAACACCAAACCTAATATAGATCAAGAGGCACTATATCATCCATAGTGGAAGAAGGCCATGGATATCAAGTATGACTCCTTGATATAGAATCATACATGGGAACTCATAAATCTACCTGCAAGAAAGAAACCCATTAGTTGGAAATAGATTTTCAAAACAAAATAAAAGCTAGATGGATCTATGGATAAATACAAAGCATGACTTGTTGTAAAGGTATATGATCAATAAGAGGGTATTGGTTAAGAAGAGACCTTTGCACTCACTATAAAGATCAAAATAATCAAAGTTTTTTATGTATTGGTAACATAGAAAGTATGGAAGATTTAGTAGATAAACATCAAGGGTGCTTTCTTAATTAGTGATCTAAAAGAACAAGTATGTATGACCCAGCCAAAAGTTTTCATTGATGAACGTCGTCCTAAAAATGTATGCAATCTCATTAAGTCACCTTATGGACTTAGGAAATCCCCTAGGGCATGGTACATTAAAATATATAGTCACCTATTGTAGTATGGTTTAACCCATATCTCCTCAAACTCAAATTTGTAAATTAAGAAGGTAGGCATAGATCTTATCATTATCCTTTTATATGTTGATGATCTTGTGATTGTAAGAAGCTCAAAAAAACTCATTGATGATGTAAAGAATGATTTAAAAAATCCTTCAAAATGATATACTTAGGGCTACTTCACTACTATCTTGGCTTAGAGATATGGAAAAAAGAAGCATCACATTTTTATCTCACTAATGAAATATGCCAAGACACTCCTAGAAAAGTACAAGATATTTGATTGTAAATTTATGTCCACCTTAATGGAGAATAGTATGCAACTCACTCAACTCCAAGATTCACCTCAATTAGGTGAAACTCTTTGTAGGAATCTTGTTGGGATTTTCATTTACTTGACTTTTTTCTAGACTAGACTTATCCTTTGTTGTCAACTATCTTTCAAGATTTATGTTGGAGCTAAAGAAATTTTATTAGGTTGCAACTAAGAATGTTTTGAGATATATCTAAGGTAAAATTGATTATGTTATAGAATACAAGAAGAACTCTCAATTATTTTTCTAGGGTTATATTGACTCAAACTATGATGTATTTGTTGATGATAGGGAATCAAATACAAGATTTATTTTTTATCTCAGATGTGGACCTATCTCATGGATTAGTAAGAGCTCAAGTTAGTGTTTCTCTCTCATATTTTGAGATTAAATATCATTCCACACAAGGGGATATGTGTGAAGCAATTTGATTACTTCACATTCTAGTTGACATGGGCATTCCTAAAGAAAATTCATCTATTCTGTATTGTGACAATCAAGGTGTGTTGAATCTTGTGAAGAATCCAATTTTCCATGGAAGAATAAATAATATTGAGGTTTAATTTCATTATGTTTGAGAACACATCTTGTGTTGGTGTAATTAATATTTAATTACACTTGCATAATTTTACTTAGGCATTTAATTAATTCCTAGGTTGATTCACTACGTAATTAGTTATAATGGGGCCACCCCCCTTCACATGTTTTCTTAGGAAATAAGATTCCTTCTAGAAGTCTTATCTAGACTTCACATTCTACTAGGTAGTTAGTTAGTTGTCACATGTCTTAAGATTAAGACACATGTCAACAACATATTTCATACTAAATCTCATTCATGCCTATTTAAGAAAGGCTCCTATACATTGTATAAAATCATATCATAATAGAATCTCTCATTTGATGCTCATGTTGACTTTCTTGTTCATGTGGGTGGAGTTCTTCTTGGTTAAGATCCTTTAAAGTGTGGTCAGCTTCATCAAGGTTTTTGTGCATTCATATTCTCAACATCTTGAGCCACCACATCCATTTGTAGTAGTACCCAAAAGAATCTCAAGTAGCTAATATACTCACCAAGTCTCTTGGCAAGGTAAAATTTGAGTTGTTTCAGGGGTATATTTTCAAGAAAAATGTAATAAGGGAGGTAATGTTAGTATATATTTCATATTTAATTTGTTATCAACTACTTAGTTTAGATAGATTATGGTTAATCTTTTTATAGGTAGTTATGCATTGAGATGAATTACAACTACATTTCTCCTTTGTATAAATGAGTTTGTTGTTCATCAAATAATTAGTCAAAAAAATTATCTTTTCAACTCTTACAAACATGTAAGAACATTTATCAAATTTTACATGCATCTTTCAATCATCTATCTTTGAATTATAAATTAAATATCTAGCTAATCTAGGAATATGTAAAACATCTTTGATTGTTTTCACCCTCCCATCATTTAAAATTACTATACCTTCACATGCCAATAATCTTATGTGAACTATTATCTCCTAGATACACTTCTCCTTCATCATATTCATGGTAGGAATAAAACCACTCCTTATGAGGATTCATATGATACAAACAACTTGATTAAATCAATAATGATTTATTATATGTAAGGATAAATGAAACAAATAATGGCTCAATATCATCTTCATTAGATGAATTTTAAGTGGAGAAGTCATTTATTTATTCTATTTATACACTCCTTGGAATGCCCTCATTTACTAGAGTTCTAACATTTCACTCTATTCTTTCATAGGGTCTTAGAATGACCTTGAAAGTCAAGAATTTTATTGAACCCCTTTCAACCCACATTTTTTCATCCTTCCCCTAATACATTCTTAGAGGGAAAAAAGGATCCAAATTTAGACCCTCCATCTAACTATTTAGAGAAAAGAATATATTTTTCTAAGGTTCAAGAAAAGAGAAAAGTAATAATATACACTTATCATCATCATCTATTTTAATAAATAATAAAACTTAATATACTCAAAATAAAATAAAGTTAACTCAAATTATTTACTATATCTAGTCTACATCCTTCATCCTTAAAGTATACACTTTTCTTGTAAAAATTATTTTATTAACAATATTTTTATATTGGTAGGTCTCACCAACCCTATTCCACAAATTGCATGCAATGGATTTTGTAGTCATTTAGTAGCATAGAACTAGAAGACATATATTAATAGTAATGTGTGCACTATTATCTATAATCCCTAGTTTTTTTCCCACTTTAAGTACCAACCATTGATCTCCCTCTTTAAGAAGATCATCCATCTTGATTTTCCATAACACATAGTTGATTATATTTAATTTCTCAATTTGATTCTAGAATATTCGGTCATAGCTATCAATACAACTACTAATATAGAAACATACAAAAAAAATCACTTCTAGAAAGGAACCCCCATCTAATCAAAAGCAAGGCTCTAACACTAAATGATAAAAAATAGAGTGAAACTATTGCAGCAATAACATAATACTTATACAAAATTAGTGAAGATGTATTAATGCAAATATGTTAATAAATATATAAAATATATAAAATCAACAAACAATAGAAATTTAGTACAACACAAAATTTGTGTGGAGAAATGGTTTCAAGAAAAAAATCCACTACTAAAGAGAGCACCAAGTATGAATTAATCTTCAAAACCAAGAATACAATATTAAACAAACTTATCTCCTCAATATAACACATATTTACCTACAATTTTTTGCGCTTATAAACCATTACCACAAGGATCCAATTTTGGGTTAAAAGTAATACAAGAAACCATAAATTATTTCTTATAAAATGGACTCAACCCATCAACTAAGTAGTCTATATGGAACAGATACCTCATTACATGTGTTTGAGAGTTACAAAAAACTTTATAGAAGCTTCAAAAAATTCTCATGAACATGATCATACAACTTTATTAGAGAAAAAAGCTAGTCAACTAGAAGACAAAATAACAACTCTCAAAGTTTAGAAAAGGCTACCAATTTCTTACACTTCATAAAATATTCTTCCTCACACTCCTTACATTACAATAAATAGTTATATAGTCATCCACTTGACCTCAAGTGTCCAATTATGTTGTTAAAGGTCAATTTAACTTGTCACACTCAATACCACCTTGTAAATAACATTTTAAGTTCCTATAAAATAATATAATTATAAACATATTCCTCCTCATGTGGGGTGTCTAATTTCCCATTTCATGATTCTTAGATTCATGTGAAATGATACCCACTATTAAAATATCACGGTTTGTCCTTGAGGAGTGTAATTCCTTATGGTGTTGTAGAAATTTTATTTTTCTATCCCTAAGGTGGTTCCTTAAACTTCTTAAGAGATTTAACCAAGAAATGTGTTTCCTCCATAGATATTAAAGTTGAAGAAATATTATTTTTTAGATCTTGTGGTGGATTCATAAGAGAATGTGTATCAATGTTTGTAGATTGGACTCAGTGGTGTTCTAGTTGGGTATCCTTCCACCATGATGCTTGAAATACATGTGTATGCCTAATGATGGGGTGCATTGCAACACCATGACACTTTTTTTTAAAAAAAAAAAATTTAATATAATATTTGATAATACTAAAATTAAATATAGAAAAGAATAATTTAAATTATAAATATTATTTAGAAAATACAAGAAAAATGAGGAAATAAATTAAAGGACAACAAAAAAAACAAAGAAAAGAAGAATGTTTAGAAATAGTAAGTTCAAATAGAAGTTGAGGACTCAACACACAAGGAGGTCTCCCATTGAGTTCATAATAAGAAGCTCCAAAAAATGGTTAGCCCCACATTTTATACTAACAATCCTAAAGGATTTTTTATTTAAATCCCTTTGATCAAACTTGGTCTTGCCATAGGGTGTCACAAACATGTTCACTACATGCTTGATAGAAGGGATAATTGTAGAATCAATTGAACCTTGACAATTTCAAGTGTGATTTTTGGTCACATTTTTTCAAATTTTTTAGCCTATAATTTGGAATTACTTATGTTCTTTCACCTTTTTGAATTCATTAGTTAGTGGTAACTAGGTAATGGTAATGATTAGTAGACTTAATGTGATATCCATGTTAGACTTGTCACAATAGATTAGGAGAAAAACATAAATAACTCGGTGTTTCTATGAGACATATGACTAGTAGTCGCATGCACAGGCATGCAACGATCAGCGGATAGGGTGCACCGTGAATGGCTATTAATGGAGTAGGAAGTGGGAGAGTTTTTTTTATTGGTTTCAATTGGAGGTGTAAATAGGCAATATGAAACAATGTGAAGTTAGTTCATATTAGAAGGCGGATCTTATGAATTTGAACTCTATGTACAATTTAAAGTTATAAATGAAATAATTTTCACACAAAGATTTTTTTATATATATATTCATTCAATATGAGCATAGTAAAGTATTATAAACTTGAATCTGACATTAAGAACTATTTGCATAAAAATGGGAAAATAGTTTTTTTGTTTTGGAATGAAAATTTATTAGTTCGAAATTGGCTATCAAATTATAGAATAAAATTATACATCATGTTGAACGAATGGTTTTAAATTCATTAAAGGGTTTTTCTTTTTTAAAGACTTATTAGTCATGTGTTTTATTGCTAAGATTTAATTAACAAGTATTCTTTTGAAAGAATGATTCCATTAGTATAGTTGGGTCTTTTATTAGTAAGATTGAGTAAAAAAGTATTCTTTTAAAAAGTTATTTTTTTATTTTTTTTATTAGTTATAATGGTCATCACAAATGAGTTTTCCAAAAAGGAAAGATGTTATAAATAGTATCTACTCTGTAATTTTGTGAATGCGATGAAACGATATACATAGTTTGTATTGTTATTTTAATTGAATTAGAAGGTACACATTGTTTTCAAGGAACATGAGAAAGATGTTACTAAATTTATACAATGATTTGTGTACAAATGTATATATGTAACAACAAATATCATGGAGATTCATCATACATTATTATTTTACTTGAATTAGAAGGTACGCCTTATTTTGAGGCAACATGAGAAACATGATACTAAATCTATACAAGAATTTGTGCACACATGTATGTATGTAACAACAAATATATGACGTAAAATGTAAAACCACAAAACCCATGCTCGTTTCCTCCCTACCATATTGGCATCATGGATCCCCATGGACTCTAGCCAAACCCCCAAGCAAGAGAAGGATTAAATGCCCATGGGAGATGTTGTGGAGTTTCATCATACATCACACAATAAAAATCTTGGGAAAACTCTAGTGTTTCCATATATAATATCCGATATTGTTGTGTTTTCTTTGATGTCACAACTTCAAAGAAAAAATGTATCCTGGTTTTCAGATCCCTTTGCATGCTTAAACCTAGTTCCTGCAAATGGAATGTAAGGGTATGTTAGTGGAAAAGCAAGGAAAATCAAAAAGGAAGGATAAAAAGCAAGTATACGGGTAAAATTAATATATACAATGTGAGGCTATAAATAATGAATAATTTTTACAATTAGTTAAGAAAAGTTGTCTATTGACAATGGGAAAGTGTTGTACTTACACTATTGATCGTGTTCAAAAAGGAAGAGCTTCATTAGACTGATTCGTAGGAGCATGAAAGAATTTGAAATAGAGAGTGTACAATATACTAATTTTCTTGAATGTGTATTATATTTCTGTAGTAATATAAACAAAATAATATACATATAGAATAAAATAGGTTAGCACTATTTGTTGAAAATAGAAATAGATAAAGTGGAATATTTTGAATTCATGGCATGTTGGTAAGGTATTTTCTATAAGAAATCTATTGGAGAAGTTAAAAAGAGGGTTGTGGAAACAATGACAAATGCAATGATTGGTATCATAGGATTTGAAGGCAAAAAAAATATAGTTATGTACAAAATGAAAACCAAGTCAACCATGACATTGTAAATGGTTTAGTTGAAAGGAGCAATAAACACCATTCTCATGTGCTTCTAGGGATAAAAAATGTGATGCCATCAACAGATTGTTTGTCTGCTTAGAAGTAGATAAGAGCGGTGGTTTGTTGCCTTCCATAACCATGTAAACCAACTCTCGTTCTCCTCCCTTCCATATTGGCATCATGAAGCCTCGTGGACTCTAGCCAAACCCCTGAGCAAAAAAAGGAGTTAAGGTCCATAGAAAATCCTATGGACTCTTATCATATACCACACAAAAAGAAACTTAGGGAAGGATGGGTGTTTTGAATCAAATTATGTAATATTGTAGTGTTTATTTTTGGCCTAAGAATTTTATGGAAAATAGATATCCTGGTAAAGAATTAGCATAATGGGATTTGAAGACCGCTAGAAGAAGATGGATAAATGGAATATATAGAACAATGCACAATAAGTAGAAAGGTCCATCTAACTTCATAATGCAAGTTTAAATCTACCTATATTAAAAATACAACTGCAATCTAAGAAAGAATATAATAAAAATAGTCAATGAATTGAGACGTCAATTGTTGCATAGATGTCCTACTGATACATATGGTTTTTGAATCTATTTGCATGTTTAAACCTAGTTCTTGCAAACGCAATACAAGAATATGTTAGTGGACAAGCATGGAAAATCAAGAAGGAAGGATAAAAATCAAGTATACGGATAAAAAATTTAATATATACAATGTGAGGCTAAAAATAATGAATAATTTTTACAATTAGTTAACAAAATTTGTGTATTGACAATGGGAAAGTGGCGTACTTACATATACTGTTGATCGTATTCAAGAAGGGTGAGATGCCTTGGACCAAGTCGTGGGAGCATGAAAGAATTTGAAATAGAGAGTGTACAATACACTATTTTTTTTTAATGTGTATTATATTTCTACAATAATATAAACAAAATAATATACATATACAATAAAAGAGGTTAGCACTATTCATTGTAAATAGAAATAGATAAAGTGGAATATTTTGAATGCATGGTATCTTGGTAAGGAATTTTCTATAAGTAATCTATTGGAGAAGTCAAAAAGAGAGCTGTGGAAAAAATGACAAATGTAATGTTTGGAATCATGGGATTTGAAGGCAAAAAATGTAATCACGTACAAAATGAAAACCAAGCCAACCATGACATTGTAAATTTTAGTTGAATGGAGCAATAGGCACCATTCTCATGTTCTTCTGAGGATAAAAAATGTGATGCTATCAACAAATTGTTTGTCCACTCAGAAGCACATGAAAGCGGTCTTTGGTTGTTGTTCATAACCATGTAAACCAATGCTCGTTCTCCTCCCTACCATATTGGCATCATGAAGCCTCTTGGGCTCTATCCAAACCCCCAAGCAAAAAAAGGAGTTAAGTTCCATGGAAAATCTCATGGACTCTTATTATATACCACACAAAAATCTAAACTTGCGAAAAGATGGGTGTTTTGATTCAAATTCTATAACATTGTAGTGTTTTTTTATGGGCTAAGTACATGGACAATAGATATCCTGGTATAGCATAATGGGATTTGAAGACGGTTAGAAGAAGATGGGTAAATTGAATATATAGAACAATGCACAATAAGTAGAAAGGTCTATCTAACTTCATAATATGAGTTTAAATCTACCTAAATTAAAAATACAAGTGCAATCTAAGGAAGAATATAGTAAAAATGGTGAATGAATTGAGACGTCAATTGTTACATAGACTTCCTATTTATACATAATGGACATTTTGCTTTATGAGATGGGGGAAAAAGAATATCATAAAAAATATTGAAACAAAAAAAGAAATCTATGTAACAGTTGGCTTGTCAATTCATAATACAAGCAAGTAGATAAAATAGAGAAATTGTAAAAGAAGTATTAGGAAAGAACTTTAAGAATTAGAGATAAATGAGAGATGATTGAAACCCACAAGAAACATAGTGATACAAGAGAAGCAATCTCTATAAGAGTTGGATTTTTTAATCAAAATTCCTCACATGGTGAAACAATTGGCTTTTGTTTCCATCTATGCAACTAGGGAGCTCTATGGTTGTTGTAATTAGCCTCGAGTAGTTTGTTCCAGGGAGATTGAAACAGATGAGGGAAAAATAATATCATGAAACTTATTGATATAAGATTCAAGCTACATTGTTTGGTAGTAGATATTGAAGACAAATAGAGGAATTGTATAAAAGGTATTAGAATAACACTTGTTTAGTAGTAAATATCACACACAAAGAGAAAAATTTTATTGATTTCCCTAACAGATAGACAAATACATATGCACATATATATATATATGTATGTATTCAATTTCCTGATTGATATATAAAAATACCCATAAAGGTACATATGCATATGCATATATGTAGACAAAGATATACATACATATGTATATCTAAATAGGTCTTTATAGTATGTTTATTCATATTTATGTAGACTGTGATTTTAAGTAGAGTTTAAAATAGCATGTATAAGTATTGTCTACGTTGTGTAAAAATAACCACAATACAGTCATAGCATTGAATGATATGGTATTGAGATGTTAAGAATAGAGCATTTAATTGTGCAGTATGTGTAACATATTCATAATGCCAGAATGGCTCTTCTGGGAATGCAACTGAATCAATATATTTTCTTGCATATTTTGGAGTATCCTTTCCCACACTGCAACATTGAATATTGCATTTACTTCTTGTTGTGTCATTGCACCACAATACATATATATAGATATACATATATATACATATATATATATATAAATATACATATATAGAAACATTTATATACACGTACATATATATACATATACATATATACACATACATATATATACATATACATAAATAGATACATATATATGCATAGATATACATATATATATATATACATGCATATATTGTAAATTCGGGCTCCATTATTTACTATTAAATATTATAGACAAACAGACAAATTGTAAAAGAACTATTAGGAAAACACTGGAGAATGACATGCATCTCATTCTTAAGTATCATCCTAATACCTCTTACAATTGTTACATAGACTGCTTTCCTTCTACCAATATGTTGCATGATATTCTTTTTCTATCATATGTTCAAAGCTCCCTATAACAAACTATTAATTGCCATTGTTTTTTTTCTTTGTAGGGCAAGAAAATGTATTGATTAAGTTGCATTGTCGAAAGATCCATTGCGGTGTTGCTTGTGTATTAGGCTATTGCAAGAATAGTCATCCTCGGGTCTATTCTATAATAGATTTGAGGGTTTTAAAACTGTTGTACTGTGAAGTATGTAAGTCGTTTTACATGGTTATTTTGCATAAATGTTTTGTCCATAATATTGAATACCAAACAATGCAGCTCAAATTTCCAATTAATCCTATGGTGTTATATGCATTTTGGACAGATTATTCCATCATATAATTTTTTCCATAACATAGAGAAAATAGGTATTTCCATGAAGAACTGGGTTTAAATAATTGATTTGGCAAGTTGGAAGGATAGCCGCATTTCTCGATGTTTATAGAGTTATCTTTTCAACTTGCTAATTCAACTATTTAAACCTAGTTCTTTTTTGTGGCAATGTGGACCTTAGTAATTACATGGGTTGGGGGTGGTGGAATTGTCCTTGATACATGGAAGTTGAATGGTAAGTGTTTTTTCGCACGAGGACCTTAATGCATTCTACCATTGTACAACGGCGATGAATGGACTAAATAAAATATTGAATGTTGCAATATGGGAAAGTATACTTTGATGAAGTTATGTTGTCAAAAGAGCCATTGTGGTGCTAGTTTGATAGCAGACTATTGTTAAAATCGTCACATTTTCCTCTATTTTTTAGCAGATTGGAGGGTTTTGAAACTATGGTGTTACGGAATCTGTAAGTAATTTCACATGGGTATTTTGCATAAATGATTAATTTTATTATTCATGTCTTTCATACTATGCTTATTGTTCCTTTTGATAGGAGCTTGGAGGGTTTTAACACTGATGTGTTGCACAATGTGCGAGAAAGTATATTGATTAAAATGCATTGTTGAAAGAATGTTATTGCCTTTGGTTCCCTAGCTAGTTTGGTAGGAGAGTATTATAAAAATCGTCGACTTTGACTCTGTTTCCTGGCAGATTGCATGGTTTTAGAACTGTTGTTGTCCTAAATCTATAAGTGATTATACATGGGTGTTTTGCAAAAATGATTTTTTTTTGTTTATGTTAAAACTGTTGTTGTGAGGAATTTGTAAGCCATTTTGCATGGGTGTCTGGCGTTATGGTTTTGTATGGATGGCGAAATTGCAATTAAATCTTCTTTCTTTCACCAAAAAATATATTTTCCCAAAAAGATGAAAAGATAATTGTAGGAGCATGGACAAATGTAATGTGTAGAATAGACTATGGTTATTGCAGTTAAGTGTATGTAAGTATGTGATTGAATTTTCCATTGGGATTTCCACCAAGCCAGCAGTGAATTGGATTGGCCGACGCTGGGGACACCTCGTTCGGTGGGAACTTGTGTGGGATTTTTTTTGTGGCGACATGGAGCTTAGTAATTACGTGAGTTGGCAGTGGTGGAGCTGGTGGACTCAATACATAGGAACTGAATGCTTGTGTATAATATTTAGTAACAAATAAGTGTTATTCTAATACCTATCATGCAATTCCTCTATTACACTTGAATATATATATGTATTTCAAATACAGTTCACATTGTATGTAAATATATATATATGCCTAATATGACAGTGAAAGGAAGAAGTGCAAATCACATGCTTGCTCACCTACCCACCACATTGGCATCATGAAGCCTCATGAGCCCCTGGAAAACTATGAACCAGGTAAAGCATGAAACACTAACCACAAATGTGATGGAGTTCCATCATATATCAGACAATGGTGAAGTCACTAAAAAATTGTATGTTCCAATATATGGATTCATTTTCCTAGAGTTTTTTTTGCTCCAATAACTTATTAGAAAAAGAGAATGTTGATAAAGAACTGCAGAAGATGGAATTTTTCTGTAATGTTGATAAATATAGGAAAAGGAGAATATAGAAGAGGTGTTGTTTCAAAGCAGAACCAATTCTGCAAATGGAATACACAAATATTGTTTGAAGGAAGACATGAAAGAAATACCAAAGGTTTTTCTTCAAAGCATACAATGTATAGGAATAAATTTATAAACATACCTGATTTTGGTATGGTTTGGAACGTATCTAACCATGTAGAAAGAAAAGGGGCGAGTGTACAACTTTGGTATGTACTGGAGGATATCTAACCCTATAGTAAGAAAAGGGGTGAATCTATAAGCTAGTAAATTATGAATTTAGAAAACAAACCTTGACTATGCAAAGCAACATTTTGTTTCAATTTATCAAAATATATATTTGTGGTTAGGTGTGTATGAAACGGCCAAAAAGACAGGGGAAAAATAACTTACAGCAACAGTACATGTACAAGATAGTGCAGATTGCAGAACACGACACTTGTTAAACCATTCAATCTGCAAACCAGTGGAGGTACATGGTAGGTTTTGACCATTCTACACCCATCGAGCAAGGTAACCAACTCCACCACCACCAACCCATGTGGTCAACAAACTCCATCATTGTTGTGAAGAGGTTCATGCAAGGCCTCACAAATTGCATGGAGTGTTATTATATATTAAACAAAAAATTGAATATATAGAAGACTATATTTCTAAAAGCAATACAGAGGAAGGCCAAAACAGTAAAATGTTGAACAGAGAATTCTATAGATCAACATTATACATATACATATACATATAGATACACATACATATACACATACATATACATACACATACACATATATACATATACATACATGTACATATACATATAAATATACATATACCTACAGACATACTTTTTTCCCTTCGTTTATTGTTTGTAGTTATCTCTATGCATCATTGGTGTTATACTCATTACCATATGAGTAGTTCTAGTTAAATGTTCTTTCTTTCATCAAAAAAATATGGTTAGGGTTACTAATTTTTTCACCTCTTCTATTCTTCATGTACCTGGTACTAAATATTAAAGATAAATAGAGAAGAATTGTCTAGGGTTTTTACTGACAATGTGGAGCTTACCTCTTAAACAAAGGATCTGCCTAGAAATGTTCCTCATTGGTCAATAAGCTTTGCAAAGAAATTATGAATTTACAATTGGCAAGGAAATTGTTACATAGTAAATGTCTTTTTAATAGCTCTTTTACAGTTTCCCTATTTGTCTATAATATTTAGTCTCAAATAATGTAGCTTGAATTTTGAGTTGACAAGCAAACTGTTATAGAGATTGGTTCAAGTACGATATAATTTTATCTTTGTCTTAGTTTTATATTTATTAGACCTAGAAACACTTTTTTTTTCATTAAATTTGTAAGTGAATAATGAGTAAGAACCAAGAGTAATTAGTATTCAAAGAAATTTTAAATTGAATACAATCTTATTAAACTAATGAAATAGATAATTTATGACTCCTCGTTTTTTAATAATGAAAGAACTTATAACATTGGTGCATATTTTAAATGTGACATAAAAAAAAATTGAACAAACACACAAACTATATGAAAAAATATAATCTACTAGCAATTCTATATTGGAAATGTTAATATGCAAATATAACAATTACTATTTTTTTTACAATCAAAAAACAAGATTAATTATATTGAAATTTGATAACTCTTCAGCTATACATTTCAACAATTACCTTTATACAAAATATTTAAAATCTATATTAAAATAAATTGTCAATTATTACCCATATACAATATATTTAATATATATTAAAATATATTGTCAACTATTACCTGTATAGAAAATAGTTGAAATATATATATGGAAATAAATTGTTCAGTTGTCTTTGAAATTGAAATATTTGTAAAAATATCATATAATATTCGTTCAACTAATTTTAAATATTTGAAAGTAACAATGACAGAAAAATTGACTAGAATTTTATTAAGAATGGAAGCTTGAGGAAAATGTCAAATCTATGAAATAAGAGAACTATTAGCAACACACTATTATTTTTATTTCAAAGATGAATATTTTAATATATATTGAAAATAAGTGACTTTAGAATTCGCATAGAAGAACTAAAGATTCCATCATATAACAGGAATGAACAATCATAGTGACAATGCAAACCAGAAACAATTTCGGCACCATGTTAAAATCAAAAAGGTGGTAGGTCAATGAATGTGCAAATATGTAGATGCAAACTGTATACACCTGAAAATGGTCACATCACAATAGTCTGGTAATTAATTAAATATTTTTAATATTTAATTAAATCTCTGAATTTGATCTACATTATTCATTCTTTCATCTCAATTAAATAAATAAGTTTATTTAATCACTTTTCTTATCTATTTCTTAATTAATTAAATAAACATTACGATTTATTAATATTAATTATCATATAATATTGACTTGAATATTTTATTCAAATTTAGATCATATATTATTTTCTTCTAAAAATCCTCAACATTCATTCAAAATACCATTCACAATTAAATATTCCAAATATTTAATTAATTCCTCTAATTTGATTCCAAATATTCCATATTTCTTCTAAAGTTTATTCATAATTAAATATCCAAAATATTTAATTAAATCTTCTATAGTCCTAAAATTAAAAATTAAGCTCACATGAAATTAAATAAATTTATTTATTTAATTTGCATTATCTTCAACAACCGTGAAACAAACTGCCAAAACAAAAAAATTAATTTCTCTGTTCCTGTGCAAGCTTGTTCCCGTGGGTTGAAGACAAGCCTCCATTCTTCTCTCCAACCTCCCAACATTCTCCATCTTCCTCTCAACCTCTCCATCTCTCACCATTCAAATCTACCAGACAATCTCACAGCCATTGATCTTTGCCAGCCAGGATTTTTCTTGCAAAAAGCTATAAAAAGGACTGTCGGGTCTTTGAAATTATAGAGAAGCTTTCATACAGGAAAATTATAGCCAATTTGCAATAGCATAGCCTTCTAGTATTCATAGTATTCTAGTATCATAGCATAGCATAGAATCATTCCATATCATGGCCTATTCACTTCATATCATAGCATCCATAATTTACAGCCCCTATGCATAATCTATAGCCCCTGTGCATATCCGTATCAACATTTTCACTCCACCAGCATATAGGATAGAAAAGCACTTTCCTTTGCATACTCGTTCTACAGGTTGCCATTCAAAGAAGCTTTGCTTACACAATCTGAGAGCAGCAGCTTCAAACAAATCCCTGGAGATAGAGGAAGATGGAACGGCTCTGAAGAAGCTCTGTTTGTTTCCTTTGAATTCAATTTATTTAGTTTTCTTTAGTTTAATGTTTCATTTTGTGTGATTTGTTTATTTATTTTGATGCACATCTTGCTATCACACACAAACATAGGAATAAATTATGTCCATATTTGTAAAAAAGAAGTCTTAGTATCCCATAGTGAGCATTTAAAAGACAAGGCTACGAAAAATGATCAAAAGTGCAAAAGAGCAGTCAAAGCATAGGCTGGCTAGTGGAACCTTTTTCTGGAGTAGGAGTAGATATCTTCATTATGTCTGCAAGCAACAGTTTACACTTTGTGTCAAAATCAACTTTTGTTGCTTTGACAATCATTTTTTTCATTCAATCCTCAAAATAAGTTTTTGTTCTAATCAAAGTAGTAAAGATGTATGGTTTACAAACAAGGCCTTTAATAACAACAATAGGATTTGTTGTAGACTCAGAGCTATCCTGCAACATGTAGAGGTCTTTTGCTGGAATTTGTAGCAAACTAGTGGGAGCTTCATCAAAAGCAATACACCAAAGGTTGGTTCAATGATCTTGTAGCTTTAACTGCAAAAGATAGCAATAGTTGCATTCCTCAATTTCCATCTAGCAACGATCACAAAACCAAACATCAGCACGGGGTTGTGTGCATTTTCTTTTGCATTCTTTCCAATTAACCAATAAGGGGAAAACAGGGTAACAAAAAGACTCAGTTTTACAATTTGAATGGTTGCTTTAAAAATGGCTTCAACAGTTTCTGGCAAGCGAAGGCAGTTGTTTAATATAAATTCAATAGTAACTCTATCATTTGAACGATGCAACCTACCAGGTGCAAAAGAAGATGAAGCCATTTGGTCTACTTTAATTGGGCCCTTGGATCTAAGAGTGTTTGCCTCAGGAATAGAAGGCTTAATGTCAAGGATTGTTCCTATTAATGTGTTGATAACTTTACCATTAAAGTAGCCTACATGGCCACCCCGTACAACAACTATGACTATATCACTAGAAAGGTACATTTGCTCCAAGCTATCACTTTTTTCTTGCCAACTTGGTCCCCACAAATTAACATCAATGAAAGAAGCAGAGATATCATATATTTTAATGGTTCGTCGGATTGTTTCATTTCCATTTTTCCTACGAATAGTTGAAATGTACCCAACATGCACTACAATGCCAATAATATCAACCAAGCTATTTGTTGGCAACACAAGGGCAAACAACTGAGAGGGGGGGTGAATCAGTTGTCACAGAAATTCAAACTTATTAAACTTCTTAACCTCATTCTCATATCTGATTAATAACCATGAAAGTATAAATTATCAACACATCAAAAACACACATAACACCAAGATTTTTATGTGAAAACCCTGTTATGGGAAAAACCACAGTGGAGGTTAGTCCACAAGATTATGCCCTGTTAAAAGTATAAAGAAGAATAATGGGGAATGCACATGCATTTAGGCACACTGCCTAGAGGTCACTACTCAAATACAAAAGAAGACTCACTGTCTTATAGAAACATTCAAATTACAACATCTAGATTTTCAACTAAGAAAATAGCATCTGCTAATGCTTGATTACAGTTCTAGTTAAGCACATGAACACTTCTTCACTCTTCTTCACACTCTACTCTACCTTTGAATGATTAGGAAATTATTCACACACACACACACCTTCGCTCACACTCCTTAAAATGGAATAAATAATCAATTATATATCTGCAACAAGAGATTGTATCGCTACATGTTGGCTTCAACAAAATAATAAAATGAATACAAATTGTTGGCCCAAAACAATAACAATTATTAATGTCAATCCACCAAGGTCAGCCACAACATAGTGAAGACACAAAATGAAAACCTCGAGCACAAAACACCTTAAAAATTATTCCTTGAAGATCCACAACACACTACAACACCTTGTCGGCCAAGAACATGAAAAACATGAACACGCAAGAGAAAATCACCACTCACGAGCAAAACAATCAATTTGGATGTGCAACACAGATAGAGCATGATATAGAAACATCCACAAGCATCATGAATCACTAGAGAAGCATCTGTAACAACTAAACTTACTAGAATCACAACATCTTCATTCAGGAACACCAACTGAAGCAACAGAAAAACTGTTTGAACACAACTGTCCATAACATAATCAAATCTTCATGCGGATCTCTAAAACTCAACATGGATAAACTAGATATACTCAACAACAAACCCTTTAATCCACAACCTCTGATCATCAATGTACTGAGCTAGCCAATAGATTGAACTTCACTCCACCTCTGACAACATGCAACTTGTTCCATTACAATTTTCTCAATATCCTCGACATATACAGCCTGAAATGGCATTAATGCTAATAGTGTTGACATCAATGACAACCGCAACATCTAGCAATCTCCCCCTTTGGCATTGATGGCAACATGTGATGTGAAAAACACCATCAACGCAACTATCTCTTAGCACTTTCTCCCCCTTAGGTTCTGACTCTTTTCTCCTCAACATGACTCTTCTCTCCAAATAATTCACATTTTTTCATATGACTCTTCTCCCTCTTTGACATCAATGACAAAGATATGCACAAGCTCTGAACCACATATTTGAACATCTGACTACTCCCCCTAAGTAACAGCCACCACAACATCAATCTAGATCAAGATTTGACTGTGAAATGCACGAAATGATACAATACAATGCATCTTAGTTCTGATTAGGAGGCGTAATCACCCCTACCTTCCCTCTAAGAGACTCAAAAGTATCCTTAGGCAACGGCTTGGTAAAGATATCTACAATTTGTTCCTTAGTAGGCACATACTCCAATCTGACTTCCTTTTCACTCACCTTCTCTCTCAAAAAGTGAAACTTGATAGATATATGCTTGGTCTTTGAATGCAACACCAGATTCTTAGAATATTAATTGCACTTGAATTATCACATAATATAGAAATAGGTTCATCATACACAACTCTGATATCTTTCAACATCTGCTTCATCCATAATACTTGAGTACAAATGATAGCAACAGCAATGTATTCTGCCTCTATAGTAGATAAATAAATGGCATTCTGCTTCTTACTTAACCATGAAATCAGCTTCTTAACCAAGAAAAATGTACCACCACTAGTACACTTTTTTTCATTCACATCTCCTACCCAATCAGCATCAGTAAAAGCACTCAAGGTAATATCATCTTTAGGATACCATAGGTCAAGATCAACTGTCCCCTTCAAGTATCTAAAAATTCTCTTCACATTCATCACATGAGATTCCTTAGGATCAGCTTGAAATCTTGCAACAATGCATACAACATTCATGATATCAGGTCTAGTTTGAGTCAAATAGATCAATCCACCAATCATCAATCTATATCTAGTTGATTTTCTTTTAGAGAATCATCGTCTTGTGTCAACTTAAATTTGGTCACCATAGGTGTACCAACTGGCTTTGAATCTTCCATACCAAACTTCTTTAGCAATTCTTTCACATACTTGGACTGAGATATAAAGATCCCTTTATCTAGCTGATTGATTTGCAATCCCAAAAAGAATTTCACCTCTCCAATCATAAACATCTCAAAATCATTATGCATCTCATCAGCAAACTTCATGCACAAACTATGATCTCCTCCAAAAATGATAGCATCAACAAAGACTTCAACAATCAAATCTTTATCATCATCAATCTTGAAATATAGATTACTATCAACAGTACCTTTGTTAAATCCAAGCTTCAACAAATACTTTTCCAATCTAGTATACCATGCTCTTGTGGCTTTCTTGAGTCCATACAATGCTTTCTTCAACCAACAAACCATATCTCCTTGATCAGTCAATTTAAATCCATCAGGTTGCTCAACATACACTCCTTCCAATTCTCCATTTAGAAATGTTGATTTGACATCCATCTAATAAACCTTGTAGTTTTTGTAAGCAGCATAAGAAAGAAATAATTTCATAGCTTCAATCCTATCAATAGGGGAAAAATTTCCTTCAAAGTCAATTCCTTCCATCTGTGAATATCCTTTACACACCAGTCTTGCTTTGTTTCTAACAACTTCACCTTGCTCATTCAGTTTGTTTCTAAAGAACCATTTAGTTACAATTACATTTTTGTCCTTAGGTCTAGGAACAAGAATCCATGTATTATTATTCTCAAATTGATGTAGTTCTTCTTTCATTGCTTCCACCCAATGTTCATCTTTGCACACTTCACTGACATCATTAGGCTCAATCTTTGAAATCAAATAGTATTCTTCTGCAATTCTTCTCCTAGTCTAAACACCTTTGTTCTTATCACCTATAATTTTATCTTTTGAATGATTTAGTCTTGCATACCTTGGAGTCTTAGGATGTTCTTGAACTTCAGACTCTTGTGATCTTTGTCCTGTACTTTCACTAGTTCCTTCTTCTTGATTTTGCTAATTCATCGAAATGATATAAACTTGATTTTGAATTGTACTGATATTCTAATCATCTGAATCATATCCACAGGTTCTGGATGGCCTAGCTATGTCTTCATCAACCTTGACATTTTCACTTTCAATCATTTTCCTCAATCTCTTATTATAGCACCGGTAGGCCTTACTCTTAGTGGAATAACCAAGAAATATTCTTTCATCACTCCTAGCATCAAACTTTCCTATATCTTCATCTCTTTTGATATAGCATTTACTCCCAAAGATTTTGAAATATCTAACAGTAAGCTTATGACCAAACCATAGCTCAAAAGGGGTCTTACTGGTATCACCTTTGATTTGTAACTGGTTGAGGATGTAAATAGTAGTATTCACAGCCTCTCTCCAATAGATATGAGGGACATTTCCTTCCAGCATCATAGTTCTAGCAACATCTTGAACTATCCTGTTCTTCCTTTCCACAACTCTATTTTGTTGAGGGGTTTGTGGGGCACATAATTGTCTCTTTATCCCATGTACTTCACAAAAAGAATTGAACTCATGGGAAGTGAATTCACCGCCTCTATCTAATCTCGTACATTTAATCTTTAGACCTATCTTTGTCTCAACCATAGCCTTAAAGATCTTGAACTTCTCCAGAGCTTCAAATTTTTCTTTTAAGAAAGTAACCCACATTGATCTAGAGTAATCATCAATAAGTAACATGAAGTACCTATCTCCTAGTAAACCTCCAATTCTTGAAAGACCGTACAATTTAGTATGCACAAGCTCCAACAATTCATTTGAACAATGTTGTTTACTTTGAAATGAAATTCTAGTTTGCTTTCCTAACTGACATTCCTTGCATATGGCATTAGTAGGCTTTACCAACTTAGGAAGATCTCTCACAACCTGTCTATAACCTATCTTGATAATATTTTCAAAGTTAACATGACACATTCTCCTATGCCACAACCAACTTTCATCAACTTAAGCAATCAGACAACTTTTACTAGCAGCATTTAGGTGAACGCTGTTACCTTTTGTTTTTGTACCTAAAGCAATCACATTTATGGAACTTCCCAATATTCTACACTTTCTATCTTTGAATTAAAGATTGTATCCCTTGTCAACCATTTTTCCAACACTTAAAATATTATGCTTCAGACCTTCCACATATAGGACATCATCAGTATTATTCTTACCATCAAGAGAAATGCATCATCTCCCATGAATTACACCTGCTTTTTCATGACCAAATCTTACAACACCACCATCATAATTTTCCAAGCTTACAAACTTACTTTTATCACCTGTCATGTGATGAGATCATCCACTGTCAATCACCCATTCCTCTTTCTCTTCAACTCAAGCAGCTAGGGCTTTCTCCACATTTGTACACTTAGCAGATTTAGTAGACAAGGGATTATTTTCCTTGATATCAATAAATACCCATTTGTCCTCACTTGCATTCCCTTTATCAAATTCATCATCTGTCACACCTTTAGTAGCATAATAATACTTCCTTTGAAATCTAGGCTTGTTAGGTCTTGACTTAGGAACTCTTTTTGGACACCTTGATGCAAAATGTCCTATCTTATTGCAAGAAAAACATTTAATAGGAAACTTTCCTTTATACTTACCTTCTCCTCTGGCTTCTCTTTTGAAAATAAGTGCTTCAAGCTCGCTCAGTTCTCTTTCTTCTTCTTCAATCTGTCTCATTTCTTCCTCATACTTGAGTACCTTTCTAGAAGAAGTTTCTCTCAGATCATATCTTTGTTTGTCTCTTCTGGATGTAGTAGCTTTGAATGTAGATTCTATCTTAGGAAGAGCATCACCATACTCACTTAACTCAAAATTTGTAAGCTTACCAATCAACATGTCTCTGGTTACATTTGTCACAGTCTAGATCTCCTCAATAGTAGTTGTTTTGGCTTTGTATGCAGTAGGAAATGATCTAAACACTTTAGCAACAATTTCTGGTTCATCCAATGTTCCACTAGCACATCTGATACTACACACAAGTTCATTTACTCTCTGCATGAAAGAAGTAATGTTCTCATCGTCACCCATTCTCAACATTTCATATTTCCCTTTCAGGCTTTGAAACTTAGTAACCTTCACATGTGCATCACCTTCATACAAAGTTTCCAACTTTTTCTAGATCTCATAAGTTGTCTTCAGATCCATAACATTTTTCATCTCAGAATCAATCAAAGCACTCAACAATGCTTCCTTAGCCCTGATATTGTACTCAGCATCCTTAATCTCAGCAACAGTAGAAGGACCATTCTGAGGGATAACATACCTATTCCTTGTAATATTCTAGAAGGGTTCACCAATGCATCTCATATGACACTCCATTCGAGCCTTCCATAGAGAATTATTAGTTCCATCAAATCTCGAACTATCCTTCTTATATGTCGCCATCCTGGATCACCTCAAGCTATCAAATTTCTTCCAAGGAACCCGCTCTGATACCAATTTTTGGCAACACAAGGGTAGACAACTGAGAGGGGGGTGAATTAGTTTTCACAAAAATTCAAACTTATTAAACTTCTTAACCTTATTCTCAGATCTGATTAATAACCATGAAAGCATAAATCATCAACACATCAGAAACACACATAACACCAAGATTTTTATGTGGAAACCCTGTTAGGGGAAAAACCATGGTGGAGGTTAGTCCACAAGATTATACCCTGTTAAAAGTATAAAGAAGAATAATGGGGAATGCACATGCATTCAAGTACACTACCTAGATCTCACTGCTAAAATACAAAAGAATACTCACTGTCTTACAGAAACATTCGGATTACAACCATCCAGATTTTGAACTGAGAAAATAGCATTTGCTAATGCCTTATTACAATTTTGGTTAAGCACATGAACACTTCTTCACTCTTCTTCACACTCTGCTCTGCCTTTGATTTATTAGGAAATTATTCCCACACACACACACACACCTTCACTCACACTCCTTCAAGTGGAATAAACAATCATTTATATATATCTGCAACAAGAGATTACATTGCTACATGTCGGCTTCAACAAAATAATAAAATGAGTAGAAATTCTCGGCCCAAAACAATAACAATTATTAATGTGAATCCACCAAGGTTGGCCACAACATAGTGAATACCCAAAATGAAAACCTCAAACAAAAAACACCTTCAAAAATTATTCCTCGAAGATCCACAACATGCTACAACACCTTGTTGGCCAAGAACATGAAAAACATGAACACACAAGAGAAAATCACCAATCATGAGAACAATGATCATTGCAGACGTGAAACACAGGTAGAGCATGATCTAGAAACATCCACAAGCATCATGAATCACCAGAGAAGCATCTGTAGCAACTAAACTTACTAGAATCACATCTTCATTCAGGAACACCAACTAAAGAAACAGAAAAACTATCTAAACACAACTATCCATAACACGATCAAATCTTCATGCGGATATCTAAAACTCAATGTGGATAAACCAGATATACTTGACAACAAACCCTTTAATCCAAAACCTCTGATCATCAACATACTGAGCTATCCAATAGACTGAACTTCACTCCACCTTTGACAACCTGCAACTTGTTCCATTACAATTTTCTCAATATCTTTGACATATACAACCTTAAATGACATTAATGCTAATGGTGTTGACATCAATGACAACCACATATCATCAACACAACCACAACATCCAACACTATTATCACTATAGTTGCTTATGTCACTAACTGGCACAAAAGTAGAGATTTTTCTTGGGACGGGAATCTCATCTTCACATCATTTTCTTGTTGATTTTTCATCCAAAATAATTTCAAGATTACTATTTAATTTATTGAATCTTTTATTAGCTTCTTTGACCAATCCCCTCGATATTAAATAAGTTGACCCCACAACAACTCAACCATAATGCAATTCAGTAATATCATCAAAACAAGTAATATGTATTTTTGTCCCCTCCATATCTATAATGTCAAAACTAAGCAGTTGCCCTTCACCTCTTTGTTTGTGGAAATGATACATCTCCCTAATATGTGTTACACGCCCTTTCACTATCCAAACATTTTGATAAATGTTCAAAGCTTTAATAGGGCTAACCTTTGGAGGGCTGTTTTTTTTTTTAGGGGATAGTTGCAAACCAAATTTAGAGGTCCGTTTAGAAGGAGAAGGCGAGTAAGGTGCCAACATTTTCTCTTCTTGCTACTTGAAAAAATACCTAGGGGTCCCAATAATTTGAAAATTAGGCATAATCAAAACTAATTTGGATATGATTAAGGCCCTAGAAAAGAAGCAAAACAATATATTGGACAGATTATATGAGGCAGATACGAAAGAGAGAATTTTTAAAAATATACAAGAAACAATGTAGCCCACCTTGAATCTTGGATATTCCTACAGATGTAGTCTCTTAAACATATAAGGGACCCTATTTTCAAGGTGCTTGAAAGCAACATATCATTGCATTTAGAAGGGAGGGTTCCTATTTACAAATGGTGGTCATCAGACAAGACAACCTTGTATCGGTCAACCTGCCATTCATCATCGCCAAATTTTTTGAAGGAAAAAAGTTGAAGGACCAAAGAGGGAACAACATCTCCAGCATTAATGGAATGAATTACAAATGAAGTCAAAGTTAGTTGTTTCTTTGCAGCCTACAAAGACAAGTGTAATCAAGCAAAATGCACATCATCACATCAAATGGATAGAACAAGTAAGAAAAACAAAGGCTGGAAAGAGATATTTTTATGTGTTATAAAAGATCAATGCATGTCTACTTCCATATCTATATGCTCTACTAGGTCCAACCATATATGTATACACCTAAAGGCTAATAAAACAACAATAACAAGAAAGGTAGGAAACAATAGTAGCAAGTTTATAGCAAGCACAATGAAAAATTAGTACAAACTTACAGAATCAGGGTCTGGAGGCTGGTGGATGGCATCCTTAGAGTTGGACTCTGTACCTTGGCCTGTGGGAGGTGACACCAAATAAATTTTTGGGGGCTCTGGAGACCCATCCACGAAGCCCGATTCCACAAACATAGTTTTGGGACCTTTTAAAGACAAGAAATCTTCCAATTGCAGTTGATTGATTGGTAGCTCTATATCACAGCAAAAATAAAAGATTAATGTATTGCAACATTCAATGGCAACTGATTCACAATCTTTGAGGTTGCCTATATATCTATGCATGGAATTTTCTTACTATATTTCTATAAATACCTATATGCAAACATTTGTATTTGTTACTACTTGTTGCCTTCATCCTTTTTAATAGAAACAATGGAATATATAACAGCAAGAATGAAAATGATTAAGTACATATATGGATTTAATTTTTCCTTTATCTACACATTTTAAAAAACACATATAACCAGATATATATATCCATATGTACACATGTATATATTTATTTATATATACAGCAATATATCTAAATGATAACATATTCCATCCAAACAAAATAAGCATGGTAAAGATTACATAATTTTAAAAATTAAAAACAATCGTTGTTACAAGAACAATAGAATAACATGTTACAGGCAACTTAAAATAGATGAGTGGAAAACAATATCATGAAAGTTATTGATACTTAAACATATGAGGGAAGAAGAATATCATGAAACATGTTAATACAAGACAACCAATCTATGTAACAGTTTCCTTGTAAATTCTAGATTCATAATTTTTTATGCAATACTTATTGACCTATGAGCAACATTTAGGAACATTCTTTGTTGAAGAGACAAGGTCCACATCATCAGTATAAACTTCGGGCAACTCTTCTCTATTTCAACAATTTTTACAATAGTCTGCTATCAAACCAACACCACAATGGTTCTTTCAACAATGCAACCTAATCAATATATTTTCTCACATTTTGCAGTATACTTTTCCATACATATACATATATACAAACACACATATATATACATATGTATATATGTATGTATGTATGTATATTTATACATATAAACATATATATACATACATATATATACATGCATATAAATATATGCATACATATATATATATATATACATGTATATATATATATATATATGCATACATATGTATACATATATACATACATATACTCAAGATTCAAGCTCCATTATTTGGCACTAAATATTATAGAGAAATAGGCAAATTGTAAAAGAACTTTTAGGAAAACACTCAAGAACCACAAAAAATGAGAGAATATCAAAACCCAACATTAAATAAAGCTTTAAATAGGAGGAAAGAATATCATAAAACATAGTCACACAACACAAGCAATCTATGTAACAATTGGCTTATCAATTCTTAATTGGACCACATTATCTGGCAACAAATATTATAGACAAATAGGGAAATTGTACAAGAACTATTACAAAAACATACATATATGCATACATACAACACACACACACACACACACACATATATATACATACACATATATTTACATATACATACATATATATATACATACATACATATATATATACATATGTATATATATGTATATGTATACATCTCTCTCTCTCTATATATATATATATATATGGGTAAGTGCACCAAGATGGTTCCCAAAAAGGGGGCTTAAGTGGCCACTTTTTTTCTGAAATCAGAAAATGCTGACCTTGGACGTGAAATTGAGGATAGTTACACTCAAAATTTTGAGATGGAACAAAAACAAGGATCGAAGTGCTCTGAGTCTACTTTCTAAACTATTAATTTATTTTGAAAATGGTTGAGATTAAGGGGTTCAACAAAGGGATGTACACAAATTGGTGTTGTTTTTGTAAGAAAAACATAACATAGCAACTCTTATACGACCTGAGCACGGTGACCTTTTTTTAGTATTTTTAAAATCGCTATGGTTAGAATTAGCTAACAGTATCTAGTTGGTGCACAATTTTTTTGATAATTTTTTAATGAATATTTTATTTTTTACTAATTTTCTAAGTGGGCACTTCCTAAAAAGCAAAATTTTGGTGCTCCCCCTACAAATTTTGGAAAGTAATAGATTTTTTAAATTTTTATTTTTTAAAATTTGTAGAATGGAGTCTAGTTTCTAAAAATGTAATTTATTTGAAATTTTGATGAATGGTTAATTTATAGCGAAAAAAAAACCAAATACTGCTTTTTGAAAAAATACAAACATACAAACAAAAGAAATTATGGATGAAAGCCCTCACATTGTCAGAAAGTGAAAAAAATTATATCATTGGAAAGCTAAGAGAGAACTTAACATTACCCATGTGTTTGATTTCATCGATATTGAATCAAATGCAATCTTGACGAGGAGCACGAACTCGATTATGTGAAAAATTGTAGAATTTGCAAAAAACACGTCTCTGGTGGTCGGGAATGCCCTCCAAACCTTTGGGTTGGTATTCCAAGGCAAATACCAAATCCAAGGCTTAGGGATTCCCGAAGAAAAATATAACACGAGCGCGTTATAACACGCTCGTATTATTTAGTAGTTTTCACTTTTTCTTCTTTGTGGAACATTTTTAACAACAAATAATGCGCTCGCATTATTTATTCCTTTAGTTAAATGCCATTTTTTTGAATGTTTGTATGTATATGTATGCTGGTGTGTCATGTATGTATGCATGCATGTATGTATGCCTATATGTATGTATTTATGCTTA